>SSNR01000036.1:523513-709333 GCA_006937965.1 Callopanchax toddi
AAAGTATCAATATTTTGTGTTCTTTGATATTCTTTCTCTAGCTGTCTAATTTTGCTTTCTAGATTTGACTGTTCTGCTAATCTTTCTTTTTTTAACCTAGCTGATATTGCAATAATGTTCCCCCTTAAAACACTCTTGGCCCCCTCCCAAAGGACTGATGGGGATACTGTATTATTATCATTAAATTGAATATATTCTATCAACCCATTTCTGATTTCTTGTTGAATCCCTTCATTATTTAAAATAGATATATTTGCTCTCCAGTATTTAAAATTATTATTTAACCTTACCTTAAGTTTCAGAGAGACCGGGGCATGGTCTGAAATTGTAATTGCTCCTATGTTACATTTTGTTGCTCTGTAGGAGTCCGCTCCAGACAACAAAAACATATCCAACCTAGAGTGACTATGGTGCACATTTGAATAGAAGGTGAAATCTTTCTCTTTAGGATGAAGCCACCGCCACACATCAACTAGACCCAGCTCATCCATCAGTGCAGAAAGACCAAGAGACTTCCTAGACCTTGGACCAAAATCAGAAGGGAGCCTGTCTATTGATGCTTTCACAACACAATTAAAATCCCCCCCTATCAGGATAATACCCTCTGCCCTGTCTGCAATCATCGATGCAATATTTTTAAAAAAGCCTGGGCAATCCTCATTTGGAGCATATACATTAAGTAAAGTAATTTTAATGCCCCCTACACAACCAATCACCATGACATATCTCCCATCTTTGTCCCTATATGTCTTCTCCTGACAGAAGTAGATAGATTTGTTAAACAGAATTGCAACCCCCCTTTTCCTCCCATTCTGAGATGATGAACTATATTGCTGATCAACCCACTCTCTCCTCAGCTTTACATGTTCCTCTTCAGACAGGTGTGTTTCCTGGAGCATTGCTATATCAGAATTAAGCTTTTTCAATTGGTTTAAAATTTTTTTCCTTTTAATCGGGCTACCCATGCCTTTGACATTATAAGTAACACACGTTATATCATCCATCTACTGCGATATAGTACACTCTGATATACAACCCTGTTTCGTTTTATGCATGGATCACAATAATAAACACCGAAAATAATATAAACTCGGCCCAGCTTTCGTCTCAGGACATAAACATTTGAAAATGAACAAGTAATGAACATAAAAAGTAACGTAGGCTTCCACATACCCAACTGGATCAGTCGAACATATTTAGTAACAAAAAACTTGAAGGACCCAGTTCCCGATGTACTCAGGGCGAAGGCTGGTGATTTCTCCTCCGGGGGAAAGAACACAGTAGTTGTGACATCGCAGTCGCTCCCAGAGCGCGTCGTTGCGATTTTGGCGGTGGATAGGTGGATCACCACCACTCGATGATGACTTAACGAACCGTCCTTATTGGACAATCTCCATCATTTTTATTTATTTCCCTAACATATATTGCCTGAAAATGTACAAATGAACTCGGCGAGAGAATAGGTCCTCAATCTTCAGTGTTAAAGAAAGTCTTGAACTCATCACAGGACAGCATAGCTGGGCTTTTACCAGCTCTCCTCCCTGCCGTACTCCAGCCCTCCCGGGACAACTCAGCCTCCAGTCGCTCCCTCTCATCCACTCGAGCACTCACACCCAGCCCCTCCAATGTCGGGACCGCTTCGGTCAGTGTGGGGTAGGTCTTCACGCCGTCCACTGTAGACACTCTCAGCTGTGCAGGAAAGATACATTTTGCTCCTATGTTCTTCAACTTTAGCTGCTTTACTGCATCCCGCACCAACATTCTCTTCTTCTGCAGCTCGGGAGAGAAGTCGTGGTCAAAGTAGATCTGTTTTCCATTGAGCATAACTTTTCGCTGCTCCCAGGCCTGACGCAGTACGGTGTCTTTGACTGTGAAGTCAAGAAATCTCACGACAAGCGAGCGGGGGGCAGCCTCCGGATTCCTCGGCTTAGCAGTGAGAGCCCGGTGTGCTCTTTCAATAACCATGTTAAGTTCGGGGGGAAGTCGAAGCACTGATTTGAGCAGGTTGTGTACAAAGAGCTTGACATCTCTTCCCTCACTCTCTTCCGGCACTTGGTAGATTCTAATATTATTCCGTCTTAGGCGATTTTGCATATCTTCACATCGGGCAGTCAGATCCATTTCTTTGTGTAGCAAGTAGCGAAGGGCCCGCTCGTGGCGCCTAGCATTATCTTCATTAGCGCTAATGCGGTCTTCTGCCTCGGCGGTTCTCTTTTGCAGTACTGTCAGTTCTTCTTTTAATTCACCAAGAGAGGTCTCTAGCCTTGTTAGAGAGAGCTGGGTCTTTGCGTGCCCTTCCTGGTTGTCTTTTCTCAGCTTGTTGAGTTCTTCAAGTATTTTTGACTCTGAGTCACGGGAGCTAGCATCCGTTTGTCCGCTCTGTGATTGCATAAGCGTCAGTTGTTTCAAGTTATCACCTTTTTCCTTGGCTGAATCCAGTTTTGCTTGACCTTTCCCTCTCACAGATGATGCCATGTCTTTTTATTAACAAATCGCCGAGTTTTATGATAGTTATGTTAGGAATTTAACAAAATTGGACGGAGCGTGTCTTTTAGGCTGCAGCTAACATGGCGTCACCGGAAGTCCTCCTCTGCTATGTTTTAATAATTAAATTATTATTAAATAATTAAAGATAATGGAAGTAAAATCATGTTGGGTTATTACAAATGCTTCAATAGTACCTNGGTATCGAGATCGGGAGATTTTGAAACAAATACAATAATCTCGGAAGAACATTCATTCTTATACATTCAATTCTTCCCAAGAATGAAAGTGGTAGTATAGCCCACCTATTTAGATCTGTTCTAATGTCCTTTATTAATTTATTATAGTTAGCTGAAAACAATTGTGTGATCTTGGGGGTAAGAAATATTCCAAGATATTTAAATCCCTGTTTGGAGTGTCTGAACGTGACTAAGTTATCTAAATGTGACGGCCAATCTCCACTAATCATTAAGGCCTCTGATTTATTAGTATTAATTTTATAGCCAGACACCATACTGTACTCCTCAAGGGTGTGTAGCAAGGCAGGGACAGAGGTAATTGGATTCTCTAGAAATAATAAAATATCATCAGCGAAAAGTGATATTTTATGCTGTACATTTGTTTTATCTCTTATCCCCTGTATGAGCGGGTTGGATCTAATCAGTTCAGCTAATGGCTCAATACTCAAAGCAAATAGAGATGGAGAGAGAACTTCACCCTGTCTAGTACCCCGCTCCAAACAAAAGAATTCAG
Organism: Callopanchax toddi; assembly: GCA_006937965.1. Lineage (NCBI taxonomy): Eukaryota > Metazoa > Chordata > Actinopteri > Cyprinodontiformes > Nothobranchiidae > Callopanchax > Callopanchax toddi. Next base: position 526,751 of record SSNR01000036.1, read on the forward strand.
AGCAGTGCCCATTCACTCTCACCCTTGATCTTGGGTCTTTATAAAAAGTTTGGATCCACTTTATGTATGTCTCATTGAAGCCCATCTGTCTCAGTGTCTGCTGCAGAAAATTCCAGTCCACCCGATCGAATGCCTTCTCAGCATCCAAGCTGAGAAGCATCGATGGGACCCCATCCCTCTGTGCCAGTAGTTGGAGGTTCAAGGCTCTTCTGACATTATCAGCTCCCTGTCTATGCTCAATAAAGCCAGTCTGGTCAGGCTTCACCAATTTTCTGATATACTTCTGTGTTCTGTTTGCAATTATGGCTGTTAGTATTTTGAGGTCTACACAAAGGAGGCTAATGGGTCGATAAGATGAGCATAAAGTGGGGTCCTTACCTTCCTTATGTATAACACTGATAATGGCTTCGGACCATGACTGAGGGGGGTCTTGCTGAGCTAGGGCATAATTATAGACTTTATCTAAGAGTGGTGTAAGTTCTTTTTCAAACATTTTATAATATTCTCCTGGAAGACCATCCACTCCTGGGGATTTATTGTTTTTAAGCTTTAAAATGCTGGCTTTAATTTCTGGTCTTGTAATTGGTCGTGTTAACCAGTCGGCTTCTTCCTTAGTTAGTTTGATCAAATTAACTGAATTAAGAAGGTTTTCAGTTTTCTCTTTTTTATTTTGACAACTTTCTTCCTTGTATAGTTCACTGTAGTAATTGGCGAACGCCTTTGCCACGTCCTTGGGCTGTGAGAATATTTTCCCTGAATTTGGACATTTAATTTTATGAACTACTTTACTCGATTGCAATTTCCGTAGTTGGAATGCTAACAGCCGGCTTGCCCTATTGCCAAATTCATAATATTTTTGATTTGTGAATCGAAGTTGTCCTTCTGCTTTGTAGGTTAATAAATCATTCAGTTTCTCCCTATTAAGTTTCAATGAGTTCAAAGTATCAATATTTTGTGTTCTTTGATATTCTTTCTCTAGCTGTCTAATTTTGCTTTCTAGATTTGACTGTTCTGCTAATCTTTCTTTTTTTAACCTAGCTGATATTGCAATAATGTTCCCCCTTAAAACACTCTTGGCCCCCTCCCAAAGGACTGATGGGGATACTGTATTATTATCATTAAATTGAATATATTCTATCAACCCATTTCTGATTTCTTGTTGAATCCCTTCATTATTTAAAATAGATATATTTGCTCTCCAGTATTTAAAATTATTATTTAACCTTACCTTAAGTTTCAGAGAGACCGGGGCATGGTCTGAAATTGTAATTGCTCCTATGTTACATTTTGTTGCTCTGTAGGAGTCCGCTCCAGACAACAAAAACATATCCAACCTAGAGTGACTATGGTGCACATTTGAATAGAAGGTGAAATCTTTCTCTTTAGGATGAAGCCACCGCCACACATCAACTAGACCCAGCTCATCCATCAGTGCAGAAAGACCAAGAGACTTCCTAGACCTTGGACCAAAATCAGAAGGGAGCCTGTCTATTGATGCTTTCACAACACAATTAAAATCCCCCCCTATCAGGATAATACCCTCTGCCCTGTCTGCAATCATCGATGCAATATTTTTAAAAAAGCCTGGGCAATCCTCATTTGGAGCATATACATTAAGTAAAGTAATTTTAATGCCCCCTACACAACCAATCACCATGACATATCTCCCATCTTTGTCCCTATATGTCTTCTCCTGACAGAAGTAGATAGACTTGTTAAACAGAATTGCAACCCCCCTTTTCCTCCCATTCTGAGATGATGAACTATATTGCTGATCAACCCACTCTCTCCTCAGCTTTACATGTTCCTCTTCAGACAGGTGTGTTTCCTGGAGCATTGCTATATCAGAATTAAGCTTTTTCAATTGGTTTAAAATTTTTTTCCTTTTAATCGGGCTACCCATGCCTTTGACATTATAAGTAACACACGTTATATCATCCATCTACTGCGATATAGTACACTCTGATATACAACCCTGTTTCGTTTTATGCATGGATCACAATAATAAACACCGAAAATAATATAAACTCGGCCCAGCTTTCGTCTCAGGACATAAACATTTGAAAATGAACAAGTAATGAACATAAAAAGTAACGTAGGCTTCCACATACCCAACTGGATCAGTCGAACATATTTAGTAACAAAAAACTTGAAGGACCCAGTTCCCGATGTACTCAGGGCGAAGGCTGGTGATTTCTCCTCCGGGGGAAAGAACACAGTAGTTGTGACATCGCAGTCGCTCCCAGAGCGCGTCGTTGCGATTTTGGCGGTGGATAGGTGGATCACCACCACTCGATGATGACTTAACGAACCGTCCTTATTGGACAATCTCCATCATTTTTATTTATTTCCCTAACATATATTGCCTGAAAATGTACAAATGAACTCGGCGAGAGAATAGGTCCTCAATCTTCAGTGTTAAAGAAAGTCTTGAACTCATCACTGGACAGCATAGCTGGGCTTTTACCAGCTCTCCTCCCTGCCGTACTCCAGCCCTCCCGGGACAACTCAGCCTCCAGTCGCTCCCTCTCATCCACTCGAGCACTCACACCCAGCCCCTCCAATGTCGGGACCGCTTCGGTCAGTGTGGGGTAGGTCTTCACGCCGTCCACTGTAGACACTCTCAGCTGTGCAGGAAAGATACATTTTGCTCCTATGTTCTTCAACTTTAGCTGCTTTACTGCATCCCGCACCAACATTCTCTTCTTCTGCAGCTCGGGAGAGAAGTCGTGGTCAAAGTAGATCTGTTTTCCATTGAGCATAACTTTTCGCTGCTCCCAGGCCTGACGCAGTACGGTGTCTTTGACTGTGAAGTCAAGAAATCTCACGACAAGCGAGCGGGGGGCAGCCTCCGGATTCCTCGGCTTAGCAGTGAGAGCCCGGTGTGCTCTTTCAATAACCATGTTAAGTTCGGGGGGAAGTCGAAGCACTGATTTGAGCAGGTTGTGTACAAAGAGCTTGACATCTCTTCCCTCACTCTCTTCCGGCACTTGGTAGATTCTAATATTATTCCGTCTTAGGCGATTTTGCATATCTTCACATCGGGCAGTCAGATCCATTTCTTTGTGTAGCAAGTAGCGAAGGGCCCGCTCGTGGCGCCTAGCATTATCTTCATTAGCGCTAATGCGGTCTTCTGCCTCGGCGGTTCTCTTTTGCAGTACTGTCAGTTCTTCTTTTAATTCACCAAGAGAGGTCTCTAGCCTTGTTAGAGAGAGCTGGGTCTTTGCGTGCCCTTCCTGGTTGTCTTTTCTCAGCTTGTTGAGTTCTTCAAGTATTTTTGACTCTGAGTCACGGGAGCTAGCATCCGTTTGTCCGCTCTGTGATTGCATAAGCGTCAGTTGTTTCAAGTTATCACCTTTTTCCTTGGCTGAATCCAGTTTTGCTTGACCTTTCCCTCTCACAGATGATGCCATGTCTTTTTATTAACAAATCGCCGAGTTTTATGATAGTTATGTTAGGAATTTAACAAAATTGGACGGAGCGTGTCTTTTAGGCTGCAGCTAACATGGCGTCACCGGAAGTCCTCCCTGCTGCCTGTTTAACATAAACACAGCAGCTGGTTGTCCCTGTAGAGTCGATGTCCGCACCACCACCGTCGGATGTTTGGTTGATTTTTCACTAACTAAATCACATACAGATTTATTTTTGACATGAATCCACATCGTTGTTTTGTGTAAAATACGTCTCATCTGTTGTTGGTTTTGAGATGTCCTGAGTTTATATCGGTCTGTGAACGCAGCATTTGCCATGCAGGCTGCGTCTGTTCACGGAAGAAAGAGAGAAAAAAGTAGCGACTCGCCGCTTGGAGCTGGTTTTAACGGAGAAACGAATGTCTGCAGAAAGTTTTGATAACATTTCTGACTCAAACTCATCCTTAGACAGACAGGAGAGAGAGAGAGACAAGGGACAGACAGACAGGAGAGAGAGAGACAAGGGACAGAGACAGACAGGTGAGAAAGACAGGGGGCAGACAGTCAGTCAGAGGACTGAGACACCGTCCTCCTCCTGTTTCACTGCCAGTTACGTTTCTAGACAGATTTTATCCAGATTTATTCATTTATGTCAGATATTATTAATTAAAGTCAGATTTTCTGTTCCAAATTTGTATTTTTTATTTTGTTTTTTATGTTGTAGTTACAACTTTGACTAAGATGTTCTGTTAAACAGATTTCATTTTCTAATAATCTGACTGATAATTTCCACTTCTTATTCTCCTCTAATTAAGTCAGTTTTCAAGTCAGACGTTTTGGGGACTGTTTTTAGTTTCTGGATATGAAACTTTTTTCTTTTACAGAAAAAAAAAAAAACTAAACCTAGACTAATTAAAGACATTTTCTGTAGCTGGGTGCTGCATCTCTCCTCAATGTACTACTAATCTGCAGGCAGGTGTTTGTCCAGCAGTCTGGCTGCTTTAATAGTCAGGTCAGAATGGAAGAGGAGAGAAAAATAAAAACATCCAGTCGTTTTTCAGTGAATCAAAACACCAAGTTGAAAGAGCCCAATAATATTGAGGCAGTTTGTTGAAAAATATTCTTATGAAGCATCAAAATCCTAGACAGCTTGGATATGGACTAATAAATAATTATTAGCTACATCATAATTACAGTTATGGCTCAATGTTATGTAAGAATGTTTAGGGGAAAAAAATCATTTTTTAGTGTCCCCCTCAGAAATTTCTCTCTAAAATTTTACTGTTTAATGCCCCCCCCCCAACAATAAACTGGGATTTTCTCCCCTGCATTCACTTTAACGAGAGGCGCGTGCACAGCTGAGGCTGTCGGCCCAAATAACACGTCGGTTCACCAGGAAACACCTGGAACCCAGACAGCCAGTCCAGACCTCGTTGATGACTTGGTCGGAGTTCTGCGGGAACTCTACCAAGTTGTTGCCGTGGGTTCGTGACTCGCTCAGCGCTCTGCTGCGTCTCCTCCAACCTGGATCAAGCTCCGAACCACACGGTCCGGTTCAGGAGGAGGGGGCGTATGCCGAGGTTGGCACGGGCGCGCGGCTCCCGGACGCGCCTCTTTCACCTCCTTGGGTCCAGGTGAAAATCCTGGACCGGAACCGGCTCCCGGTGAAGGAGACACGCCTCACGTCTCCCGAACGCGCGCTTCACCTGGACCTGCGGCTCCCGGTCCGGGTGAAGGATCGGTTCGGATCCGGGAGCCGCGGCTCCAGGTGAAGCGAGCGTTCGGGAGACAGGAGCAGCGCCTCCTTCAGCTAGACCGGGGGAGCGGGTCCTGCTGCAGGTCCGGACTCCGGAAAGAACCGGATCCAGGCCAGGATCGGAGTCTGGATTTGGTAATGCCTGTAGATCTCCTAGACCCAGCGACCCAATTTAGATTAATGGTGTTATTTTTTTAATCGCGCAATAACAGTTTCGCGTTAACAGCGTTATCGGCCCAGCACTAATATTTATTTACTTTTCAGAATGAGAAAGCATCAACAGTTGATTGATGAATTTAAAAGGATGAAGTTAAATGTGACATTCAGGCTGGTGACTGTACAAATAACTATAACACCAGGTGTCAAGCAATTTATGTCGTTGATTTACCCTTAAAGTGTCACATTAAAGATTAGAAGACAAGACAAGGTGGAGTGGATTATCATTGAGGTATCAAACTATTTAGACAGTAATTCAAATTAAAAACTTAAAGTAGCAGTCTTAGCCTGGTCCACAGTGCTGCTTTCAGATCAAATACAATTTAATTAAAAATGAAGTTAATCATATAAATGTAATGTCCCTTATTGGCAAAGATAATACCTGAAAGAGAAAAACTCTACATACTGATACAGTGGTGTGAAAAACTATTTGCCCCCTTCCTGATTTCTTATTCTTTTGCATGTTTGTCACACAAAATGTTTCTGATCATCAAACACATTTAACTATTAGTCAAAGATAACACAAGTAAACACAAAATGCAGTTTTTAAATGATGGTTTTTATTATTTAGGGAGAAAAAAAGATCCAAACCTACATGGCCCTGTGTGAAAAAGTGATTGCCCCCCTTGTTAAAAAAATAACAACTGTGGTTTATCACACCTGAGTTCAATTTCTGTAGCCACCCCCAGGTCTGATTGCTGACACACCTGTTTCAATCAAGAAATCACTTAAATAGGCGCTACCTGACACAGAGAAGTAGACCAAAAGCACCTCAAAAGCTAGACATTATGCCAAGATCCAAAGAAATTCAGGAACAAATGAGAACAAAAGTAATTGAGATCTATCAGTCTGGTAAAGGTTATAAAGCCATTTCTAAAGCTTTGGGACTCCAGCGAACCACAGTGAGAGCCATTATCCACAAATGGCAAAAACATGGAACAGTGGTGAACCTTCCCAGGAGTGGCCGGCCGACCAAAATTACCCCAAGCGTGCAGAGACAACTCATCCGAGAGGCCACAAAAGACCCCAGGACAACATCTAAAGAACTGCAGGCCTCACTTGCCTCAATTAAGGTCAGTGTTCACGACTCCACCATAAGAAAGAGACTGGACAAAAACGGCCTGCATGGCAGATTTCCAAGGCGCAAACCACTTTTAAGCAAAAAGAACATTAAGGCTCGTCTCAATTTTGCTAAAAAACATCTCAATGATTGCCAAGACTTTTGGGAAAATACCTTGTGGACCGACGAGACAAAAGTTGAACTTTTTGGAAGGTGCGTGTCCCGTTACATCTGGCGTAAAAGTAACAGCATTTCAGAAAAAGAACATCATACCAACAGTAAAATATGGTGGTGGTAGTGTGATGGTCTGGGGATGTTTTGCTGCTTCAGGACCTGGAAGGCTTGCTGTGATAGATGGAACCATGAATTCTACTGTCTACCAAAAAATCCTGAAGGAGAATGTCCGGCCATCTGTTCGTCAACTCAAGCTGAAGCGATCTTGGGTGCTGCAGCAGGACAATGACCCAAAACACACCAGCAAATCCACCTCTGAATGGCTGAAGAAAACACTATAAACTGTGCTTATCTTCCTCTGTCTGTGACACACCTCCTTCTACCCCCTTTGAGGAGGTGTTTGCTCCACTGTATTCAACTGGAGTCCTGGTGAGGTGTTTTGATTAGAGGTGTGAATTGTCTGGGAATTAAAGGCCAGTTCACACGGCAGGATTTTTAACCCGATTTTTGCCCCGATTCTTCTCCTCCGACAATCTTAAGACGCGCCTGATCGTTAAAGATAATCTTATCAGATCATCCTCTCGTGTGTGGTGGGTTAAGAGTGCTCTGGTCCGCTCGGAACGCCGTCAGAACCGCTCCGATCGCAAATCTGTGAAATCGAACATGTTGGATTGTCTAGACCCGATATCGTAGCGTGTGTGGTGTCCCCCGAGAATCTGCCTGCGGAGATCGACGTGTAGCCAATCAGAGAGCGAGTTGACAGACTCCGCTGTGCGGCGAAATGAATCTCTCATCAAAACAGCTGCTTGGATTATTTAAAAAAGTCCCAAGTTCATTTTTCTCACCTCGCCTTCTTCCGGGTCCGGGTCGCGGGGGCAGCCGGGCATCCCAGGCCATCCTCGGCCAAGTCCGCCAGCTCCTCAGCTGGGACGCCCAGACGTTCCCTGGTCAACCTGGAGATGTATTTCCTCCAGCTTATCCTGGGTCGACCCGGGGGCCTCCTGCCGGCAGGATGTGCCCAAAACACCTCCCGTTCATTGTTTTTAATAAAAATAAAAGCTTTCACGTTTGTTTACTCCAAAGTCACGTTTGATCTCGTGAAGTTCTGCGAGATTTCACGTCTGATCTGGGAATGTTTGTGTGTAAAATCGGTTCGTGTGTGATTCCACCACACACTGTAGGATCAGGACGGTCAGTGTCCGCGATTTTTAAAGGAAAATTTCTCGCCACGTGTGAGGTCAGATTACTGTAACACACTTTTCACATGTTTGAACCAAAAAGCCCTTTATGACCTTCAGCTGGTCCAGAACTCTGCAGCGAGGCTCCTCACTGGAGCAAACAGAACAGATGACATCACTTCTATTCTGAGGTCTCTGCACTGGTTACCTGTTAAATGTAGAGTTCATTTTAAAATCCTGACTCTAACTTTCAGGGCCCTACATGGTCAAGCTCCTGTTTATGTTACTGAACTGATAAAGCCGTACGCTCCAACCCGAGCTCTCAGGTCCACAGACCAGAATCTCCTAACAGTTCCAAGGACCAGATTTAAAAGTTGAGGTGATCGCTCCTTCCAGTCTGTTGCACCTCGACTTTGGAATGAACTTCCTTTAGTTTTACGCTGTATAGACAGTCTGGACTCCTTTAAAAAGCAGCTGAAGACTCAGTTATTTAAAACTACTTTTAAATAACTCTTTTATGTTCTCTTGTTGTTGTTAAACGATTTTTGATTTGTAATAATATTTTGTTTTATTGATTGTATTAGTTTTTTCTGTTTTTTGTGAAGCACTTTGTGATTTTTTCTGTGAAAGGTGCTATATAAATAAACTTTACTTACTTACTTACTTACTAATCAAAACACCTCACCAGGACTCCAGTTGAATACAGTGGAGCAAACACCTCCTCAAAGGGGGTAGAAGGAGGTGTGTCACAGACAGAGGAAGATAAGCACAGTTTATAAGATTCTCTCTCCTTGACTACATACAGAATTGACAAAGCTACTCGGATGAGCAGTGAAACGTCTTCAAAGAACCAAATAAGTCCAGTTGCCTTTATTTAAAACCCTTTTTTGGATTTACATCAGTCATTCACACGCTGATGGCAGGAAGCTACATTATAGTCACAGGAGAGAAGCAACCACACAGGCGCCACCAGACCCCTCTGAACACCACCAGCAGGTGATGTGGGTGAAGTGTCTTCAGACAGAAAACTACAGGTTTTTAAGTTTCTGTTAGTGAGAATATTAGTGCTTGAATTTACATATGGATTAGTGTTTATTTTCTAAAGTCAAGTCATATTTATCTGTGGTTCTAAACAGGTGCTGCTGATTAAAGAGCTGTGCATTAAACAGAAAAAACAATACAATCAGAGAAGCTAATGAACACAAGGTTCAAATTAAGCAAAGGTTAGATGATCTAAAGTCTGTCGTTACACAGCTGATGACTGATGATTCATGTCATCAGGTGGTAATAGGGCTGCACAATATATTGAAAATTTATCGTCATTGCGATAACAGGTCGTGCGATAGTCCCATCAAAAACAGCGATAAATGCTGGGTTTATGTTTCCATATGTTCTATAAATCAAGTCTTTGTAAGTATTTGACCAATCAAATATAGCCCTTCCCATATGTGACCAATCAGATGGCTATGTTTACATTATGCGCCCGCCCCCTACGTAACCTGTTTGATGCTACCTGAGTTAGCTTTGCTTCACGTCACCAATGGCTGAGAGCAAAACAAGTGAGGAAAATGTCGGCGACAACCTCATGGTTAAAACAATATCATGTCTCTCATTTGGAGACACTTTGGTTACAAGAGAGACGAAGTTCTACAAACACGTACTCTGCAGGACAACCGCGGGGGGTACGTGCGGCGTGTGCGTGCTAGCCTGTGCGCCTGCGTCTGTGTGCTTGCGCGTGTACAGTGTGCTTGTGTGGCTGCATGTGCGTGTGTGCTTGCATTTGTGTGCGTGCTTACGAGTGTGTGTTTCGCTTGCGTGTGTGTTTGTGTGCGTGCTAGCGTGTGCGCCTGCGTGTGTTTGTGTGTGTGTGTGTGTGTGTGTGTGTGTGTGTGTGTGTGTGTGTGCGCGTGTTTGCAAGAATAAAGAGTTGGGAAAATGGATTACAAGAGGAGTGATATTTTTACCAGGGCTGTACAGTGCGACATATATGTCGCACGTGCGATTAAAAAAACAATCTGTGCTACAAACTATTTTTAGACGTAGCACTTGTGCGATCAGGGTTTCCTCTACATGTAATTGATCGTGGCGCACCGCCACACCGTCAGAATTAACTTAATATATATATATATATATATATATATATATATATATATATTAAAAACAATGTCAGGTGGCCTCAGCGGGTCTCCAACCTAGCGCTAGAACGCAGGCGCGGCGCCAGTGCAGAGCATCTTGCCTGGCAGCGCAACGCGCTGCATCCGCTGGCTCGGGCACGTCCTTCGTCTCCGTTTTGATCATCCGACCAGAGCCATTCTGCATTTTGACCCGAGGGCCGCAGCCTGGAGACGGCCACGACGTAAACCCCGGCCGCACCCGATGGTTCCATGTCGTTGCGGGCGACCTCCAACAATCCGGAGTTGCCGTCATGCCGTGGCGCAGCTGGCACAAGATCGCCAGTACTGGAAACACCTAGGCTCAACGCACTGGTGCGGGACGACACCCGACCCTTCGCAGGAGCCGTGATGATGACTTTGAAACAATGTAAAGCATATTAAATATATATAGCCTATATTTGCGCACTTGTATGGATTAAAGTTCTGCGTCGAGTCGACTGGCGAGTCTAGCGACGGAGTTCCATCAGTTCTGCCAATCATATGTCAGCTGTTCGGAAAAAAACTCTTTGACTCTGAAAGTCTCCCTGTGCTTCAGACACACATTAAACCAGAGGAACTAATAAATCTGAATGGGTCACACTGATGTCTGTTAACGAGTCCACGGTCCGAGTCAGGGGGAGACGAGGCTTCACACCGGAGTCTGACCCCGCTGAACGCAGCTCAGCCCCAGGGGCGTATCTAGAACTTTTTTCTTGGGGGGTCCAGGCAGGGGCAAAGAAGGGTGGCACAGTAAAAGGTCATTATATTTAAATGCTCTGCAGTCTTGGACTGCAATGGACAGCAGACCAAAGTTTTAATAACATTTATTTACTGAAGTAAAATCTGTTTAGCAAGAACTATGCAGCAGATTCAGAATCAGGAGACAAGTGAACATTTTAAAACATCACAGTCTCACTGTACACCATAAAAACTGTCTGCCTGTGAATTTGCTTTCAACATCGAAATTAATAATAATAATAATAATAAATTTAACTTATATAGCACTTTATGTTTCACAATCTCAAAGTGCTACAGAGCAGAAGCTTAAAATAGATGAGTCAAAGTTCATAAAATAAGTAATATAAAGTAGAATTATAACAGTTTCTGCATTTTATTAATAAATCAAAGATTATAGCAGCTGAAAACATCTGTTTTTGTGGTTTTGTGCACACATTTCTCAGCTCACACTCGCACTTTGAAAAAAATCTACACTAATTTGAATGAATTAAATGTTCTTCTTGAAATTACATTGACATATAAACATGTTTGAAGATATTCCTTGTTATTGTGTTTTCACAATAAGCACTTTCTCAGTGTGTTAAAACGATGGGTACTAATTTTGGCTTTAGAGATTGTAGCTGAATTTTTATGCTGGTGCTACAACTTTTTGTTCTGTGCTACAAAACCTGCAACCTTTGTAGCACCAGTGCTATGAGCTTAAAAAGTTAACGTACAGCCCTGTTTACTCTAAAATGGATTATGACAGATGATGGATTATGATGAATTATGATGGATTATATTATGTGTATTTCATACACAGTGTTCAAGACAGATTTTACTGTGAAAAGACCTTTAGAAAGTGAATTTTGCATAATAGGGGACCTTTAAGGTATAACTAAATGTATGATTCTGACTTCATGACGTTGTTTTTCCTCTTCTCCAGCAGCTGGTTCAGTGAGTTTTGCCCGTAGTGATTAAACACAAACTGTTGGAAAGAAAATAATTTGGGCTTTAATTTAAAAGGTGGCTTGTGTGGATAGGAATAATATTGCATTGTAGCTGCTGTGTTTTTCTCTGTGTGTGTATTTAATGTCTTTTTACTTTTTTCATTTAGCTGCTTAGTGTTGAGGTAGAAAACATTGTTTTTATAGATCAGATGAGCTTTTTCCCATTAAGTGGATATGCAGCATGAATATATTAGTAAAGTTTTAGCAGGTCTTTGGAATGAATTTGTTGCTGGATGTGCTGCGGTGCCAGTACCTGGACTACTCGTGGAAAACGGGGTTGTTTATATATCACGTGTTATCGTCATCGCAATATTAAGCACTGTTATCGCATATCGCAGTTTTCCCTAATATCGTTCAGCCCTAGTTGGTAAGCATTAAATGTCTGGTTTACACACACACTAAAACTGGAAGGTGATTGGCTGCAGTCTTCCATCAATCCAGGACCTGTACGCCTCCAGGACTCGGGGGCGAGCAGGCCGGATAGCAGCTGACACCTCTCACCCTGGACATGGTCTGCTTGAGCCACTTCCATCTGGCAGGAGGCTACGGTCCATCAGGACAAGAACCTCTCATCACAAAAACAGTTTCTTTCCCTCTGCCGTTTGACTCATGAACAATTAGCAACATACTTATTAACTGTCACTTTAACAGCATGTTTGCACTGTTTTCTGCTGCTAGTTGTGCTTTTTATTATTCTGTGTGTGTATGCTGCACCTTATCGCCGAAAAAAGTTCCTAGTCTGCGAATTACATTCAATGACAATGGCAATAAAAGTTTTTCTGATTCTGATTTCTGAACCAGTTGGTTATTTTACTGTGGGGTAACCAAAACACTGACACTATTGTATTAAAGATAATAGTTATCAAACTCAGATGTTTGGATTTAAAATACAGCATGGTGTAAGCAAACTGCTGATGTTGAGGTTACTAGTTACCTGCAGATGGGCCGTATCACAGTTAATGCATTCATCTTTTACTTTATGGTTTAAAAAATAATATCATGGTGTCCATCTCCTGAAAAGACTTTAAACTTCACATTAAATTAATTATCCTTTAATTGGATGCATCAGTGGCATTTAACAAAAATTGTAAAACTACTACATGTTTTAGAAAGATATGTTTTATACAGTGGGGCAAAAAGTATTTGGTCAGCCACCGATTGTGCAAGTTCTCCCACTTAAAATGATGGCAGAGGTCAGTAATTTTCATCATAGGTACACTTCAACTGTGAGAGACAGAATGTGAAAAAAAAATCCATGAATTCACATGGTAGGATTTTTAAAGAATTTATTTGTAAATTAGGGTGGAAAATAAGTATTTGGTCAATAACAAAAATTCAACTCAATACTTTGTAACATAACCTTTGTTGGCAATAACAGAGGTCAAACGATTACTATAGGTCTTTACCAGGTTTGCACACACAGTAGCTGGTATTTTGGCCCATTCCTCCATGCAGATCTTCTCGAGAGCAGTGATGTTTTGGGGCTGTCGCCGAGCAACACGGACTTTCAACTCCCTCCACAGATTTTCTATGGGGTTGAGGTCTGGAGACTGGCTAGGCCACTCCAGGACTTTCAAATGCTTCTTACGGAGCCACTCCTTTGTTGCCCGGGCAGTGTGTTTGGGATCATTGTCATGTTGGAAGACCCAGCCACGTTTCATCTTCAAAGCTCTCACTGATGGAAGGAGGTTTTGGCTCAAAATCTCACGATACATGGCCCCATTCATTCTTTCCTTAACACGGATCAGTCGTCCTGTCCCCTTAGCAGAAAAACAGCCCCAAAGCATGATGTTTCCCCCCCCATGCTTCACAGTAGGTATGGTGTTCTTGGGATGCAACTCAGTATTCTTCTTCCTCCAAACACGACGAGTTGAGTTTAGACCAAAAAGTTCTACTTTGGTTTCATCTGACCACATGACATTCTCCCAATCCTCTGCTGTATCATCCATGTGCTCTCTGGCAAACTTCAGACGGGCCTGGACATGCACTGGCTTCAGCAGCGGAACACGTCTGGCACTGCAGGATTTGATTCCCTGCCGTTGTAGTGTGTTACTGATGGTGACCTTTGTTACTTTGGTCCCAGCTCTCTGCAGGTCATTCACCAGGTCCCCCCGTGTGGTTCTGGGATTTTTGCTCACCGTTCTCATGATCATTTTGACCCCACGGGATGAGATCTTGCGTGGAGCCCCAGATCGAGGGAGATTATCAGTGGTCTTGTATGTCTTCCATTTTCTGATAATTGCTCCCACAGTTGATTTTTTCACACCAAGCTGCTTGCCTATTGTAGATTCACTCTTCCCAGTCTGGTGCAGGTCTACAATTCTTTTCCTGGTGTCCTTCGAAAGCTCTTTGGTCTTGGCCATAGTGGAGTTTGGAGTCTGACTGTTTGAGGCTGTGGACAGGTGTCTTTTATACAGATAATAAGTTCAAACAGGTGCCATTAATACAGGTAACGAGTGGAGGACAGAAAAGCTTCTTAAAGAAGACGTTACAGGTCTGTGAGAGCCAGAGATTTTCCTTGTTTGAAGTGACCAAATACTTATTTTCCACCCTATTTTACAAATAAATTCTTTAAAAATCCTACCATGTGAATTCATGGATTTTTTTCACATTCTGTCTCTCACAGTTGAAGTGTACCTATGATGAAAATTACTGACCTCTGCCATCATTTTAAGTGGGAGAACTTGCACAATCGGTGGCTGACCAAATACTTTTTTGCCCCACTGTATATATCTTAGGGTTTATGTTGCATTCATGTAAAATACTGAAACAGAATTTGAACCACTTTGAATAATCTGTGTTTTATTTAATTATGACAGGATTATTATTAGGAAAAACAAGCTTCTCACAAAATATATTGCTTAAAAAAACTCAATTTGGCAAACTTACAAATAAAAAAATTGTGACTTCATCTAAAAGGATAAACATAAAATTATATTAAGCTCTTAAAGTTGTCCGATTTAAAAAATGTCACCTATCTTTTAATCTAAGTAAAATAATAATCATCATCATAGTCATCATTATAATAATAATAATAATAACAACAATAATAATAATCATCATCATCATAATCATCATCATTATTTGATCTGTAGGTCCCATCAGGTCTTGAGGTCTCTGCACTGGTTACCTATTAAATGTAGAGTTCATTTTAAAATCCTGACTCTAACTTTCAGGGCCCTACATGGTCAAGCTCCTGTTTATGTTACTGAACTGATAAAGCCGTACGCTCCAACCCGAGCTCTCAGGTCCACAGACCAGAATCTCCTAACAGTTCCAAGGACCAGATTTAAAAGTCGAGGTGATCGCTCCTTCCAGTCTGTTGCACCTCGACTTTGGAATGAACTTCCTTTAGTTTTACGCTGTATAGACAGTCTGGACTCCTTTAAAAAGCAGCTGAAACCCAATTATTTAAAACTGCTTTTAAATAACTATTTTGTGTTCTCTTGTTGTTGTTTAATGATTTTGATTTGTAATGATATTTTGTTTGTTTTATTAATTTTATTTGTTTTATCATGTTTGATTCTGTTTTCTGTGAAGCACTTTGTGATTTTTTCTGTGAAAGGTGCTATATAAATAAACTTTACTTTACTTTACTACTTTACTTCATGCACGTCTGGGAGGAGGCATGTTAGCATAGACTACAACAAACAGGAAAAGTGTCATTACAGTAAAACCACATCAGTGTAAAAATGAGTTCTGTTCACACTGTTACAATACATTCTTTCAATCTTTCATAAAGTTTTTGTTGCTAAAAAATTGTGTGTTTAATTGATCACATGTAAAATGTACTCACTTGCTGTTGAGTTGAGCATAAATTCATCTTTTGCAGCTCTGTGGAGATAAATGTTAATGTTAGTTCAGTTTCAGAGAGAAGAGAACAAAGTGACAGTCAAGTTATGAAGATTAGCTGCATCAACTTTATTTTCTGGTCTTTTTCCTCTTCCTGATTTTAAAAGCCACATACAGCATACAAGCTAAGGTGCTGCTGATATTGAAAAAGATCAAAAAGCCTTTTGTGTTAAAGGGTTTGTAGTAATCTGTAAATGATCAATATAACAGAGATACAGTAGAATTTTATTGTGGTAAAGTTTAGACTTTGTGGTGTTCATCTAAACAGTCATGCTGCTTGTTATGTTAAAAAAAAAATCAAAGTTCTAAATGTAGCTGTAGAGGTTGAGTTAATGGGATTTATAGAATAGGTCTCTGAATCAGGTGGTGGTCTGACCCGTCTAACTACTGAAACAGAACACAGGAGGAAACGTCCTTATGAGACTTTCTGTGTTTCAAAACACAGATCTTATAGAGGACCAGGAGAAGGGCCACAGCGGTGAGGATGAAGATCAGAAACCCAATCAGAGCTTTGGCATTATCTGGAAAAAAAGAGGAAATTTGAAATATTTATGCTAAAAGTTAAATGTTCAGATTGTAGCTGTAGAGGTTCGGTTAATAGGATTAATAGAATAGATTGTATCATGAAATGAATCAGTTCATACAGGATGTTGAGATGTTCTCTGTCACAGGTTGGCTCTCAAAGTGTCCATTAAAGGCAAACACCTATAAAGACAGAAGATTTCTTTGTCAGGAATCACAATAATTATAGAAAAGTGAGGAATAGAAAAAAATGTTCCTGAGAAATGTAAACAGACCAAAACAAACCTCCACTGTGTAGGTTGTTAGGTAGCTCAGATCTTTGAACAGGAAATCACATTTATCATTATGAAATTCATTGTGACCCACAAGACGTGCTTTGAATTTCTCCTCAGGTCCTTTAAAACCATCTCTTGGTGGTTTACAAGTTACTTTAATCTCATTGTGCTTTTTAACATCCAGTTTCAGATCTTTAACTCCGTCTGGTACTAAAGAAGACAAAATGTCAATATAAAACACAGAGTGTTGGATTCAACAATTAAAGCATGAAATCAAAGTAAAACAATTTGAAATGACTTCAACATGAACTTTAATTAAAAGGATTTGATTCATTTAGAGTAAATAAGCTACATGTTCCATTTTCTTTGTATGGGCTGACTTAAATGAGAATTTTTGAAAAAAATTATGATTTTTAATGTAAGTTAAATGTTTTGGGGTTTTTTTTAGAATAAATGTCACTAAAAATGTTTTCTTTAATGACTGTGGTATTCAAGGTGCCACTTTTCAAAATCATATAACACAACTGGATTAAACTTTGACCAAAACTATCTAAATAAAATGTAAGTGTAAGGGGAGAAAAAAATTATATATATATATATATACACACATAGCCACACAGAAACAAATGAGAACAGGTAACAGAGTTCACAAAGGTAATATAGTACACTCACCTCTACATAGTTATGCATAGAAGGGCCGTGAATACCTTTGGTAACAGCTGTGGTTTGAAACTGGCTTGAAAAAGTGCTTAAAAATGAACAGGAATTCTAATATTCATTAATTTTCCTTAAAAAGATGATGTTTTCAATTTCAGCCAATCTAGACATACCTCCAAACAAGCTTTAGGTTCGAGTCTGGTTGGTGCAGCTAATAAAGGAGTATGTGATTTATGAGGCTGGGTATAAATACTTAGTTTAGTGTTTACTGTAACTGTTGGGAAGGTTTTGAGTTGCTTTAGTCAGCAGAAATCCACTCTTGAAATAGCCGTGTGCTAAATAGCAATTAGCTTGACTGCTTTGTGATTAAAATCTTTCTGGTGTTCCAACCTGAGGTCCTTCTGATTGCTTCAGCTAAAGTTCTACACATACGTATCCCCACTTCGAATATACTTACACAATTCATTTAAAGCACCAGGAAATGAAACGTTCTGCTTTCTCCTCAGTGAACAGCATAGATAGTTTCTTCGTTTGTGCCGTTTGCTTAATTACTGTTGTGTTGTTGGTGTGTTTCAGGTCATTAGCTCAGTGTTTACAGACTCCCTTCTCCTTGGGCAGCCCCCCGCCCCTCCAGCCACCCCCTCACTCAGTTTTGTACGTTCATTCCACCCCGCCCAACAAACGAACCCCATCCCTCTGGGTCCTCCAATTCCCTCTTGGCCAGCGAGCAGTGGGGGTGGGCACTGGCTTTTTCACTGTAATGAACTCCACAGAGACTGCTGTTCAGATTCATCACAGCAAAAATTGCTCCCATGGAGCCCTCAACACAGTGAAAACAAACAAAAGTAAATATCTGGAATTAATACTCAAGTTGTTTGGTTTTTCCCAGCATGCATGACCCCACCTCCACAGACTGTTGCTTCCAAGTCTTACTAAAACCTAACTATATAGTTTGTACTTTCTACCAAAACTTGTTCCTTTTGTTTTGAATGCACCTCACACTGAATCTTGATTTGATTTACTATTAATCCCCAGTTGGTTGATCTACGTTGGACATCTATGCATCCTTTAGTCCATCTTGTGGTGAAAACTTCTCACTGCACAACCTGTAACAACAAACTATCAAGACAGATGACAACAACTTGAAGACACTGATGGAGGAAAAGAATAATGCAGATTTCAACCACATATGATTTATTAGTTAATATTTTTTTAAATGAGCAGAATCACAAAATTCTAAATTGACATTAAAGAGTCACTGAAGCACAAACATCAGGAGCTGCTGTCACAGTGTTTAGTGGTTAAACAGGAGCCCATCAGTAAACATGGTCAGAATGAATGATTTAACCACTGGGATTTCAGTGCTTCCAACTGATGCACAAAATAAATAGTTTTAAGAGTTTAAAAATGGACATGATTCACATGTTATGGTTACTAAAATCAAAAGATCTGCTAAACATTTGTAGGAGCTCTTGGATCTTTTATCATTATCACCCACCACCAAAGGGTAAATGGTGGGTGATGATGTTTGTGCCTGTGTGTTTGTGTCTGTTTGTTAGCATGATGCACTGGATGGATTTTAATGAAACTCTCAGAAAGAAATCACTGGATGTGCAACCTCATCCAAAATGGCCACCGCAGCTAATTCAACTTAGCAAACACAAAAATGTTTTAGCTTTAACAGATTTACAGACATTGAGATAAAATTTGATGTAGTTGTGTAAGATCTAGAAATATCGTGTTAAATTTGACTAATACGGCTGTGTCTTCAACAATTATCAACATAAAATGATCTTAGGTTAAACCTCTAGCATGTAAAGAGGCGGGTGGTCTGCTCTCCTTCAAGAAATGCTAGATCTTTAATTAGTTATGAGATTTTATTGTTTTTTAAGGTCTGGCATCGTATTTTCTACTGAATCCTTTTTATTATTCTTTAGCCAAAACACAAAGGAAGAACAAGCAGATGTTCTAGATTTTCCTCACTCTCCTAATTTGCGAAATGTATCTAAAAAGACCCAGACCTCCTCACTGGCACTCAACTCCAATAATTAAAAATAAATACTTGATTTAATCAGTTGTGTTTTAAAGATTTACATTTTGTTTCAGTCTGTGCTGTATATTATGAGGATTTGCACCTTAGTGTTTTTACTGTTTTAATCGGATGTAATTTTGTTGCCTTTGTTTTTGTTATGAATAAAATAACCTGCAGCACGATCATAAAAACACTGAATAAATTCATTTCATCTGAAAGGACGGTGATTTGCCCCTTTATTAGATTTGAACAGTCTCATAAAATCGATTCAAGGTGAAATGAAGCTGATCTGGTTTTACACGATGATCCAACGCTTTTCTGGGACACTAAATGATGTTTTTCTTTAATTTATTCTCCGTCTGCACATGTTTTTCTTTTCAAGCTTGTGAAGTGTTTATAATTTGTGAGTATTCAAATTCAACCTTCCAACAAGGATTAAAAAAATATATGTACACCGATTCTTTAAATAGAGGCTGGGCTGAAAGATAAATTTAAAATATGTCAGAAGCAGTGTTGTATGAGTTGTGTATCTGAGCACATTTAAAGAAAGAGAAGTTCATCATTTGTCCCAGGTGATCTCAGCGCGTTCTGAGGGAGAAAAACGAGGCCGTTCCAGGGGACATCGACTTGATTTTTTTTCTTTTTCCCTCTCCGTTTGTTTTGTTTTTAGAAGCCAAGAATATCAATATGTTTTGCACATTTGAAATAGCTTGTGGTGCATGCTTGGCAGTGGCAGCTTCGGCTTCAAACATATTAGTTTGCTGGGAGATAAGATTCACCAGGGACGGTCTCCAAACACATGCGGGAACAGCAGCACAATCCCGCTCATCATTTGAAGGCAGCTATTGTTTGAACTTCAGTAACTTTAAACAGGTTAAAGTCATATTTAGAATGAAACACTTGTCTTGTAGGCCCGCTCGGTTTTCAGGTTAGAATATTTGTCAGTGGCTGCTCTCCAGGGAGAGCGTTGTGAGGTTCAGGCAAAGAAAGACGGTCCCTGCAGTCATTTATCAGTAGGAAGCTACACCCAGCAGGCCGCAACTGGCGTCACTCATCACCAACGCTGCTGACACACTAACATATGTGAAGGCAGGCGCACGCACAATAAACACTGCTCAAAACAAGCACGTGTGCACACACAAACCATGCTGTAATGAGTGACTCTTGCTCTGCACGTCCTTAATCTGCAACCACCAGGCCAGCACAGAGGGAGCACAATAAAGAACAAGGAGCCTGCAGTGAGCTGAGCCAAAATAAAAAGCCAAGTGGCTCACTAAACCCGTCAGGGGCTTTTAAAAGGCACGCACTGCTTCTCTCCTGTTCGTCCTGCAGGCCTGGAGGAGGTTTATAAAACGCCGCCCTGCAAAACTTAACTCGGAAGCATCAGCTCAGCCTTCCGGAGCAGGGCTCCCCAAAAAACTGTAAACTATTGGGAACAAATGTTGTCTTAAACATGTTCAAAAGAAACCTGATCCTCACAGCGATGCTTTACAGGCAGCGAGTGCCCCTTACTCACACACAGAGACTCACAACTTCTGCTTTTCACTTCCTGAGTGAGACTTGGTGTCTCCATCTCTTCCTATTTGCACTGACCAGTCAACAGCCTGCAAACAAAAAATACTAAATGCTTTGTAAGATTATGCACATATGCATAGTTATACATTCATTACAAATGATGCATGACGACTTTGATAAACAGCTACAAACATAGAAAAACTGCAGGATACAAATGTTGATAATTAAAACAAAAATCATGCCATAACTGAAAAGCATGGTCTCATGTTTACTTTGCACAGTTTTTTTTTTCAATTCTTGTATCAAAGGATCAATTACACATTAGAGTACAGCTGTAAACCGATGATTGATTTGTGTTGCAGAAAACTTTAATGTTTTTAGATTCGTGTGTGTATGTGTGTGTGTGTGTGTGTGTATACTTAAAAAGCTTTAGTGTTGTTTTGTTAGAGGTGTGAATACATTCACATAATCACCAATGTAAAATCGTTTAAATTAGTTAAATTATTTCAAAAGTTGTGCTGTCCTGTAAAATAATGTCTTGTGTTTTGTTTTATATCTAACTATAGTATTAGAATCTGTTGTTTAAATTTATTTCAATTTAGTGGATTTTTTAACACCAGTTTAAAATTGTGTTCATCCAAGAGAAAATACTGTAAGAACGCAATTAAAAGATGTTTTTTTATGTTTAAAAAGAACATTTTGAATTTGAAATGCACTATTATCCATTTTTAATCACTTTTGAGGACTAATCAAATATAAAAATAGTAATCTAAATTCCGTTGATGTCAAACAGAATTAGAATGAAACTTTAACTGGAAGCTTTTATTACTATTATTTTGTTAAATCTCCTATATTTAAACCATATGCCAGACCTGTATAAGGATTTCTCTTACTGTCACAAGCACATGTGTTCAGCTGCAGTAAAATAATCACTCTGACCATAAACGTGCCAACGAGCTGTCCCCAAATAACCACGTCTGTCAGCTCGACTTATACGGCCTCTAAAGAGACGCTCTTAAAGATGAAGGGACTTCGTCGGCTGCTGTAAGAAAAAGCTCTGACCTCCGTTAAAAGTGTTCAGCGTTGTGCTGAATCGGTCATCAAAGCAGTGTTGCTTAAATGACCTCCTGAACAAATTCTCCCAGTTTAATCTGCTCCTTGCTGTGAACGTCTTTTAAACCATACAGTCATGTTACATGATGTCATATCACAGGTTTTGTCTCATTACTGTTCTGCTGGAACTGACTGTTTATTACCAGCAAAGTCAGGTTTTAATGTCATGCACTTGGGTTTAGAGGCAGTTTTGCGTCTCACCTCATAAAAGAGGAACCCTGGACAGGAAATGAATCACCAGTCTCAAATTTAGGGCCCTCAGTTTGCATCTCAGGAGTGATCTAAACACAGTTGAACACGTGGGGGAGAAGAACTTCATGTGTTTTTGTGTTCCTCGGGTCCATTGCTCTGCAGGTCCGCTGACTCCACCGTCTCTGACTCAATAGAGCCTAAAAGTCCACTAAAAGTCAGGTTTAATGAACTGGTTTGATAAAAGAGCACCCAAGGGAGTGATGTGTGGTTTCTGTCAGCATATACTAAAGAAGTTTCAGGTGTCAGCCTTAAGAAGCAATAAGAAAATGAGACTCAAGACAAGGCATTGTCTGATAAAATAATGTTAGAGAGCGATACAAGCTGCACCTGAAAGACAGACAGCCAAGGAGCCAGACAGTGTTCAAAAAAATGAAAGAGGATAAAATAAAAACTTGGATCATCGTGAAATGCCGTCTGTACTGGATACAATCAATAGCTAAAGAAGAATCAAGTTCAGGGTTGTCTCTCATATTTCAATCCCTGCTCTTGTGTGATCAATAAAAGTGAGCTGAAATCAAAGCGAGCCCTCTTTACTATTGTCTATTCAACGTTAGCAGACAAAGACTGAGGAGCCTTTGATCGCCCTGTCTGCAGGGCCCACAGCTAAACACAGACCCCATCCTCCCACTCCCACCCACCACCTCCAGGTGAGCAGTGTGTCTGCGTGTCAGTGTGTGTTTGCAGGCTCAACAAAATCTTTCTGTACACAGACATCAGCGCGCACAAACAACAAAAGCGCTTTTTTATAGAAATCACACAAAGGTGATGTAGAGTGAAGCTGCTGTCGGCTGGCAGGTCATCACACGAGACGCCGGTCGCTCTCTTAAACTGTCTTCAGTGGACAGTTGTGTCCTCTTTTGATTTTCTGCTTCTGTTTTATTTCTTGTTTTATTTTTTATTTTCAGTTTGTCCACCTCCTTTCTCCCTGTCTGTGTCTCCTTGAATTTCTCTCCTCTGTCCTTTTATTTCCTTCCTTGTTCTTGTTATATTTCATCCGTTTTGCTCTCTTCTGTTTTTCTTGTCTTCCTTTTGCTCTGTCTCAATTATACTCCTTGTCTTCTGTCTTCCTCAGTGTCTTTTCATCTTCTTTCCATCCTCTTGTATCTTTTCTGTCCTGATTTTGTTCTTTAATCTTTTTGGTTTTAACATTTTATTTCAGTCTCATCTTTCTTTGTCCCTTCTTGTTCTTTTATATTCCGTCCTTTTCATCCTGTTTGATCTTTCCTGTCCTGTTTTCTGAGATTTGTATTCTCATTTTTCTCAACCTAATTTCTTCTTTGCTGCCTTTTTCCTCTCTAATTCCTGTCTTGTTGCTTTAGATTTGATGCCTGTGTGTTAAGGTTCATTCAGGTCTTTTGGATTTCTTGTGTTTTCCATCCTAATCTTTAGAAAGTTTGCTTAATTTATTCTTCTGCATCAGCTTTTCTATTTTATTGTCCTCTAGGTTACCCTTTTCTTTTTATCTAGTCTTCCTGTCTCCTTCCATTCTTCTCCATCATGTCCCATTTTTATCCTCTACTGTCCCATCATGTTCTGCTTCTGTTGTTTCTGAGATTTGTCTTCTTTTTGTCTTTAATGGTCACATTATTTCTTCTTGTCCTGTCCTTTGTAAGAAATTGTATTTTTTTTGTTTATTATTGTTCTTTCTAAAGTTTAGCTTGTCATTCTATTCTGTCCTGTTCTCCATTTGTCCTCTTCTGACTTCTTTTCTGTTTCCTCCTGAGTTTTGTCTCCCATATTTCTGCCTTCCCTCCCTGTGTGTTCCCCCTCCTCGTACGTCTGCTTCTGACTTGTCTTGTCCTCTTCCATCTTTCCGTGTCCTTTTCTTTTCTCTGCTGCTCTGCCGTGTTGCGTGTTCTCTGACAGCAGACAGGAGACACCAAAGCAGCAGGACCCTGCGACTCTCAACATGCACCTTGTTTACGAGTCCTAAACGACAGACAGCCCCGCTGGAGCCTCCTGTGTCAGAGGAGGGGAGCCGAGGATCTGCTCGCTTTGAACACAGACACGATCTCACGATGACAGCCCGCACAAAGACGCTCAGAGACAGCTTATTATATCAAGGTGCACCAATGCACGCAGGTGCAGATTAAAACTGATGCTCTCTCCATCTGGCCACGAGTGCATCGCTGCAGCGTGGAGGCATTCAGCTCATGTAGACATCAACACTCTGGGTGATTAAAACCCCGCTGTTCATTTAGAGACCGTAAACCACATAAAGGTTCTGGATTCTAATGAAGGAAGAAGACAGAATTATTATCAGCCCAATAAAGTATCAGAAAGACCAAATGTATTCAAGAGAAAACTGACATCTGTATACTGTATAAAACTACAATTCAGATAGTTTGTGTTAAAGTGAAGCGTGAAGCTAAATAAAGACATGGGCTCCTTCAAAATGCCACAGTTACAGGTCCCATACAGAGTGAAGGATTGTGGGTATTCAGGCCAGCTTGAGCCAAAAAGCTGACTGGGTGAAAGCGCTGATAGTTTGAACATTTCTGGAGAGGAAATAAACTCAACAAGTTTTAATCACAAAGAGGATAAAAGAGAAAAAAGCAGCACTCAGATAAAAAGATGGAACCAGAATTTAATAAAACTGTCTTTAATGCTTCATAGCCTTGAAATAAGCTTCAAAATAGCATCAGCCTTCAATCATTTCCAGATATGAATGCTTTTAGGATCTCAGAAGAGCGGAATTGAAGGAAACTAGTCTTTATTTCATTTTTAAATGCAAGTGGAACGTTAGAATAATTTGATATCCTGTCTCTTCATTGTGCTTTATTTATCGCCCACCAGCAAAAAGCAGGCATTAATAATTTAACAAAAAGGATCTTAAGAACCACTGGACAGATATTAATAAAACACCCAGAAAGTAATAATCAAGTATAAATCTACAACTGATTAACTTTTGGAGTCAACCTAATTCAAGGCCTTCACAGACAAAAACTGGCTTTAACTTGGTCAGTTTTACATATATTTAGCTGAAATTTCATGAGAAGGTAGCTGAGAGTCATTCATCACACACACACACACACACACACACACACACACACACACACACACACACACACACACACACACACACACACACACACACACACACACACACACACACACACACACACACACACACACACTGAGTGCAAACAGATATTACTAATTTTCTAAAGCTGTAATGAAAGGTGATGAGCCATTTGCTAAACTTCAAGGAAAGATACGTCTTTAATTGATGTTGCATTAACATTTATAATTGTCTATTTTCTCTGTAATCAGACTTTTTTTATGAATCGATTTTCTGTTGAATTTATGTCACAATGTTAACCTGGAAGAAGAGATGTTGTATCTCAGTGACCCCAGAAGCAAAAAAACAGAGTAAATAAATGAAACACCAGCTTTACCAGTCAGTCTTAATGATCTTTAATGCTGCATTTGACCACCGAACAGCTTTTTATCCATTCTGGCTTCTGCCTTTTTCACTTCAAGAATTAAAATGACTTAAGGAGCACTGAGAGCAACAACACAAGTGATGTGACTTCATGTCATCGTGTTCCTGCTGTTTTTAAGGCTGCCCCCAAGTGGCAGTTCAAACATGCAACAGGTGGATGTGGATTTACAAAGCTGAGAAATCAGAGCAGGTGTAAACCCTCAGACTCTGTCTTCATCCTCATGTAAAACACAGGTTCAGGATCTTCATGTTTACTGTGAACTGCACTTTCAGCATCAGATTATGTTGTCAACGCTAAATGAAAATGTGGAGAAAAGAACTGACAATCAGAGGAAGTTTACTTTTTAAATAAGAAGCTATTCAGATATAGAGACAAGAAAACCCACAAAATGTGTCATAGTGTTCAACAAAGCAGCCTGGAGAGTCACTTTTATGTTAATTATTTCAGCTGAAGTCTTATTAGATTATTTACAAGCAGCTTTGAAGAACAGATTTATGAAACTGACAGGAACCAGAATGTGAGAAGAGCAAAAGATACCTGATTTATTTATTTTATTGTTGATTTTTTATCCAAACTCAAATTAATCAATAACAAATGGTGAAACTCCTCAAGGCAAATTACATTCTAATTGAGCACTTTCACTCAAAGAAGATCAGGGGGATTTAAATCAGAGCCTGAGTCATCAAACATTTCTACTGATGATTAAAAAAAAAGCTTTTCACGCCTTTTTTGTGATTGGCTGTCTTTGTTATGTAATAAACTCAAGGCCACCACAAAAATGACTGAATTCATCTAAATTTTATAATTATTAAAGGCTGAGCAGAGGTCTGACGTTTGTTAAAAAGCCTTTTTTTAGTGAGTGAGTTATGAGATTCTTCAGTGCATATTGTATGAATTGTAATGCGGATTAATTATACATTTTTTGTTAACCCAGAAAAGCAAATTACATGATTTGCCACAGTACTTTTTATTTAAGTCAGAAAATAAGATTAAATCTGCAGAGATTTCTCAGAAACCATCACTCAGAAGCTTTACAGTTAAACGCAGCATCGACATTAACATTTAATAGTTTCTGTTTTTAAAAAGTAAGCTCATAATAATGGATGTGATTACATTTTTAATTCTCTGACATTTAGTTTGCCCTTCCAGGAGTGTAGTTTGTACTTTTATATACATTTCAAAACAAACCCAACCGTTTTCCCTCATAACTGAGTGTGTTTTTCAGCTGCAGAGTATTTTTAAATGCACACGGTGGCTGATGGTGGTGACAGATCTGCCAGAAACTGCTTTTGTGTCCCATTCCATCTCCAGCATTTCCACAAGACTCTTAATTAATACTTTTGTATACGCTCTGTCTCCACGAGCAGAAAAAGGTAACTCTCCCACTTCTCATTTGCCTTTCTCACCAGTCATCCTGCTTGTTTGCCTCCTTCTTTCTGGCTTGCTAATGTGCCACATTTCAGCACGAGTGTGTGTTCTTTCAGACTGCTTGTTAAATGTTGCTGAGACGAGAACATGGATGGACAGGAAGCCAAATTGAGCACAAAAGGTTGAACAGTGAGAAATTGCACCAAAGAAAGTCATAAACAGGTTTGGGTTTGGTTTTTTTTTTTAGAAAGTTAACAAAACAAAAAGGGGACTGTTATTTATTTTTTTAGAAAGGCTGAAGCCAGGTCTAATAAACACTGAGATGTTATTCAGATGCCTCAAAATTAATAGACATTGTGAACTTTTTAACATTGCGTCGTCGTGTTGTTGTGTAAGTCAGCAGATGTTCAGTTCAGAATAAGAATCATATGCATTTATGCAACTGAACAAACATGAGGCTTGAAGTGTGTTTTGTGAATTTGTTTAAAGGCCAGTATTTGCATACAGCGACAGGCAGGCAGAGGCCTGACTTCAATTCAAAATCCCCAGGCCGCAGCAGGCTCTGCGGAGCCAGTCAATCACCGCACACCTCTGAAATGAACCAAAGCAGACATGAAGTGGACCTTTCAAACCTGGGTGAAAGGTTACAACCTTTCTGCTGCAAACTCTCCCTGTATTGTTGCGATGGAGTTTTGTGAGTTACAAAGGCAAGCAAGAAGATGAAAAGTTAAGAGTTTAGATGCAGAGCAAGTTTTCTTCTCTCTATCTGCCTAACCTTTACGCCGAGTGTCCCCTCGTGACTCCTGGATTCCTGATTAGTTTACAGTATACTCCCAAATCAGCATAATAAAGCGTGTGATGAGGCTGATAAGATCTAACAGCCTGCTCTTGTTTACCCTGCTGCAGCACCAGCTCTTTCTCTGCGTGCGTGTGTGTCTGACCCCGAGGCACCGAGTCACTTGATGCATTTCTGTCTAACACACATGCACACACTCACACACCCACACGAGCCCCCCCACTGGTAGAAATCCTGGTTGTGCTGCCGTATCTCAGCGGAGGCCGGGAATCCACATCCCCTTTAGGCTACTCCTGGGGTGCAGTTATTCCACACACAGCAAACAAGAGCCCACACGCATGTGCAAATGCACACTCAGACACACACTATATCTTAATGAGAGAAGGAGATGGTGCTAAGAAGACGACAGCAGAATGAAACCTACTCACCAAGGACTGACCTGTGGTTCAGGGGCGGCAGCAGCTCGGCGGGGAGCTCATCTCCCAGCACTGATCAGAGGGCTGCACCGCCGAGGCTGCTCACGCTGACGGCGCTGCAAAAACCAACTGATTAAACGCCACTGTCGCCTCAGCTCTGCTGCTATATGGAAAGAAAGCTTCCTCTCTTTTATATTTTTTTTCACTCACTGTTTGTTTGTCAGTCTCCTTTGTTTTCTTTGTCCTCTGCTGAGACAGCAGTGCCGGTGGATTGGAACAGTGAGCGTGAGGGATTTGCACGTAATTAGCTGAAACGCTCACCCAAGCAAACACAAAAAAGTTAAATTTTAAACTTTTTGAACTGTACTCCTTTTTTTAACGCTATTTCACTGACACTCTGCTTCACTTCCAAGATCAAAACCTTCCTTTGCAGTGAAAATATATTTTATATGAGTCTTTGGAGTACGCGGACGGCAAAACAGTGCTGCCAACTTGCAAGTCCTATTAACAAGTTGTGCAAAGTTCAAACTGAGCTGTGTGTGTGAGTGGGAATAGTAATGACTGTGAGAATATATGAATATAGAGATGAAATGTTAACAGAGTGACAGACGGTGATAGGATGCACTGACCACTGTTTTGAACTTGTGCAACAACACCCTACCTATTATCTTCTGCTTTGAAGGCTGTTTTGAATTCACCAACGTGTTCAAACGGGTTTGTGAAACCTTGTGAAGGCGTTAGCAACACCATTAGTTAGATATGAAGAGCAAAAACAAAGTGAAACTATTTATTTAGCTTTTACTTGAATCTGTTTGACCTTAATGAGGACAGGAGATTAAGCGGCTGAGACGAGTCGTTCATTAGAGATGACAGTTGGTCTGCAGGTGATGATGCAGCTGAGGTCAGAGGTCGAGGGTGGTGTGATCTGGCCTGCTGACCGAAACCCTCCACCAGCAGCCAATTCACAGTTTCCTGGACTAAAGAGTAGTGACTCTGTGTCTGTCTGACCTTATAAGGTGCAGATGTGACCTTGTTGAACATGTTGGCACAAATAAAGGGTGAGAAGACTCTGCCCATTATCAGAACCCTCTGGCCTTGTTGGACAAGTCATCCAAGGATGGGCTCTGCCAGACTTCACTTACTGCCAGGCCTCTCGCGCCGCCTGGTTTCAGCAAACATTTGTTATTTTGTCTCAACAATATTATATGACAGAGTTGAGCTTTTTCTGCAACACATATACGTTAAATTATATTTAACTTATTTAAAAATATAGTTTTAAATTATTAAACACGGCTGAAAATAATTTAAAAACTGTATGCCGAGGTCAGAGTTCAGTTATCTGCCCTCCACCTGACTGCCACGGTTTGGCCGGGGTCTTCTCTGGCCGGAGTCGACAGATTACAGAGGAAAGACGAGATGAGGTCAAACAATAAACTAAGTCTGTGCCATGGCCTTGAATGAATGTGACATGGAGTAACGGACAAAAGCCAAATCCAAGCCAAATCAACTTTTTTCCATTTGTGTCCTCCAGTTGTATCAGCTTTTTTCATAATATTTGAAAGTTTTACATTCTCATTTCACAGTCAGTGTCCACCCTTTGGCCCCATGGTGACAACCAGAGAGAAGAGAATAACTCTGGGCGAGAGAGAGAGACCGAAACTGAGCTTTGTCTCATGTCGTCTCACCCACAGCAGAAGGAAGAGAAGGGGAGAAAAAGGCCAGGTAAGAAAAAGGGGGGATCGGGCAGGGGCAGCTTCAGTGGCGTAAAGAGGAAATGGCTGGCAGCACAAAGGATGGCTCTCCTTCTGTTTTTCAGCTCCATTAATATCTGAGCTGCAGCCTGCATATATCCTCATTCATTATTCATGAACCGGCCAGGAGAGAAGGCAAGCGGGGAGGAAGGAGGGAAAGCAAAGGCCAGAGAAAGTTTCAATCAGTCCTGGTTTAAATGACACTGAGTGACAGAGCCTGGGGTTTTATGGCTCGCTCTTCCAATGAGACGCCGCGTCGTAGTAAAAGGTCCACCATGGCCCTTCGTTAATGACCAGCAGGACATATTAGACACTGCTCCACTGGAGATTGCTAGCTACCCCCGACTAACTCATCATGGTTCTGCAGAGGAGTGCTGTAAACAGTGTGGTAGAAACCTGCACCTGACCTGAACCAAAATCCATTCACAGTTCTTCACTTTTCAGACCATTTGCTTAATCTGAAATTAGATTTTTGCCAAATCTTGCAAACATTTGATCACACTGATCAGGATATTAAGCTCAACAATAATCCCAGTTAGCATAGTAAAGCAAAACTTTAAGACACAATCTGGGAATAGTCCTCAAGTTTGAACTATTAGTGACCTCAGTGACACCATAAAAAATGTCTAATTATGCTGCAGTGCACGTAAAACTCATTAACCTGCAAAAAAGTTCACATAAGAACCAGAGTGAGGCTAATGGTATTTCACCTATTTCTGCCTTTGAATTCAACTTTCTAATGAGTTCCTTCTAAAAATCTTTTTAAATGATATTTACTGAGGTACATAAAAAACTATTAAGGTTTTGACATTCAAATCAGCATTATTTACATGAAACCAGAAAATAAATGACATCTGGATAAAGCCACAGTCTGATCAGACATTTACTCTGATCTATATTTTATTAACAAAACTCTCACCTTTGATAAGCAGTGACCATGTTGGCTTGTAGTGGGTTGTATACTATTCAGTGTTTTTACCAGCAGAAATGCCACCTAGATTGTTTGCATTTTCATATAAAAGTGTAATATATTGTAAATTTTATGTTTTAGCACTTCCTTTCAGGTAGTCTTAAGCCAAATTCACATTTTATTTGAGTTAAGTACTAAAAACAATTTTAAGGCATAAAAGTATTTATTACTAAGATGCTGGTTCCCAGACATCCAAAAGGATAGACTGTTACACATAAAGCTACATATGCAGAAATTAGAGGTTGGTTACGATATTGCACAGCATATTGTTTTTTTATAACAAACTGTAAATTATACAAATGTTATGTTTTAAGCTCTAACTGTATCTAAATCATTCAAACCAGCAGTGTTTTATTTCAGACCTGTTATCTTTTTTAGCAATTATGCCTTCCCTGCTGGTAATATGAATACAATTCCCCTCTGTGTCTTTGTGCTTGAACATCCTCAAGTTGAACTGGATCTGGTGCTCAGTCAGATCAGTGATACCACTGTCCCTCAGGCGCTGATGTCACTTTAAAAGTGGCAGACTCCCTCCATGATCATTGTTCTGAGATTAGCGAACAAAACTGAAAACAAGCCTTCAATGAATATGTTACAGTAAAAGGGAATTTCTAAGCAGGATGTACAGTAAGCACTTTGCAAAAGACTAAAAAATATTTTATCATCTCAGGGGGTATCTGGTGAGTATGCTTCCACTGCATGTCTGAATGTGTGTGTGTGAGTGTGTGTGTTTTCCTGGAGTCTCAGAAATGGTAATGCCCCTAACCCCAATGCAGAGGAGACTTAACAGTTGGTATTGACTTTGTGAACATTTACCATTGAGAATTCAGACTATTCAATTCTTTTTCAGCTGAGGGTTGCAGACGGAGAGGGAGGAAGTCCCTCGGCTCCATGCTGCTCACACACAAACACACACACACGTACACAACCTGTACACACACTCAGACTGCACACTGCATGTGCTATTCTCCAGTGATATCGACTCAATCGGATTTAACCCCTCTCTGCCGTACAGAGACAAATGCTCTCAACATAACAAAGGCTGTGTTTGTGTTTCTGCATGGACGAGTGTGCTTTTCAGATTCTTGTCTAATATGTGTAGATCTTTGAACAGTTTCCACACTGGGGAGAAATATGACATTTCAATTCATGCAAATCAGAATTAACCGAGAGATTTTTATTTACGTGTTCAACTTTATCTATTTCTTTTATGTTTTGAAATCTTATGTTCTGAGATTAGTGAACAAAACTGAAAACAATCCTTCAATTACTATGTTACAGTAGAAGAGATGTATTATATTAACATTTAATCATTTCAGACATTGGTAAATTGATACGATCGGTAAATGTGTACGGAACCAGTCGGCATCTGGTGAACTACGAGTAGCTTTGATATGAGGAAACACATTAATCTTATTGCCAGCTACAGCACAATTATTCATATCTGTTCTATCTCTATTTTTTGTACAAAGATCCATTTCTCAATGAGACTTATTGGTTTGGAAAGGCATCTAAAGGGTCCATATAGGCAGTAAAATCTGTCTAAATTGGGTCTAACATTGGAAGTTTTCTAGATGTTTTAGATGTCAAATGGATATCTGCATATAACCAAGATTGTCAATATTTTTTTTATTTACCTATATTGGTCTCAAATTCAAGTTCTTCATGTGTCCTGCTGTCAGTGGTTGAAAAAGTTATCTTCACAAATCAACCTTTTCAGTCAGCTCTGAAACTCTGATTTGTGCTTCTTAGTATTTTTTTTCATGATTTACAGGCTTGAGCTGTGTCTCATATATTTACAGTTGTTTGTCTGTTATATAAGCTATTAAGGCTAAACTTTTCATGCAAATCTTCGTATAAATTTACTCAGAAAGTCTGTGTCTAATTTGCTTCTGTACTGATCATTGGGTTTTATGGGAAGATTTCATTGGAGTTGATGCCTTTGTCAAAGACAAAGAAGACATCATTTTTACCATTACACCTCCCATCCCCCCAAAACAGCAATACAATGTTATCTGGAGAGTAGAAATGCAGTGCTGCTACTCTTTTAGCTTAGCCAAACTAAGTTTGTGCAACATATGACAGGCAGAAATGACACATCTTTATTTATTTATCTTACAAGTAAAAAAAATAACAATATTCTCCAAAATATGTTTAGTTTTCTAAAATGTGCCACAACATTCCTCAGAGCTGAGTTCAAATGCAAGGCTAGCTGCGTTGCTACATTTTTAGCTGAATTAAGCTAAGTTAACGCCCTTAAAAGAACATATAAAAAACAAAATCTTCACCCATATTTATCTAATTCTCATACTAGAAAACAAATAAAGGTATTTCCCAAAATGTACAGCAGCATCACCTAGAACTGAGTTAAAACACTTAGGCTTGCTGCTTTGTATGTTTTTTTATTAAGCTAAGCTAACTGCTTACTGAACAGAAAAGGCTCACACAGACAGATATTGCATCTAATTTAATTACAAAAAAACCCAGAAGTATTTGCCAAAGTGTCTGTCTAATTATATTTTGCAGTTATTTTTACTTTAATTGTTGTTTTTATCCATTTAAAAATATATATTTTCAAGCTTTAGCTACTTGAAATTAATAGTTTTCTGTTGTCATTTTCTGGCATGCTCCCAAATACCACCCAGGCTCTCAGAGGATCATTTCCACCTCGACATCCTACACCCCCCTTCAGCCACTCACCCACATCATTTATACATGTGAGCATTAGGACTTGTCACAGCCTCTCAGTCAGGCCCTTTATCAGTCGAGGTCATAGATTCTCATTAAACGAGTGAATTCCCAGTCCCTGACACTTAGGCCATCAAATGCCCACCCTGCCATCTCTCAACCACCGACCATTCGTCCAATCTAACTTGACAGAAAGTAACAGAGAAGCTGTGTTGTTGTTAGTACTTCTAGATATAAGTCTAGATTTGGGATGCTGGCAAATATGCTTTAAGCATCTGCACAAGAATGTACCCCACACTTCTCAATTCTTAGGATAAAAAAATCTCAGAATTTGTAATTCTGCTTTCTGTAACATGAGTGGATGACAGGCTAATCAGTTTAAGCAGTGGTCAAACCCGGTCAGAAGATAGCCAGCTCTGTGTGTTCACTAGATAAGAGGCGCTACTCCTCAAAGGCCGGGATCACTGCCTCGTTAGTGCTGGGTCAGTGAACTGCCGTGCAGATTTCTAAATGGCCACTCAAAGCTCACGACTAGATCTGTATGCGTGTTTGTGTGCAAGCTTGGTAATACCACTGTCTCTCTGGACTTTCTCACTGAAGGGAGCTCTGTTTACTGCAGTTTTTCCAAATCCCTTAAGCATTTCTTCACAGGGGAGACATGTTTAATAGGCATGTTTGTATACCTTTTCAGTTGGAGTCGAACTGTAGAGTTTTTTCGCCTCCTGCTGCTGGGGATGTACACACCATCCTGTGGTATTTTGTTACAATGCTGAAGCAGGTAAATATCTGCAGCATATAGAATTTAACGGACCTGAATATAGAGGAATCCTCACATTTGTCCAGCTCCTTGACCCCATGTTTTTCTTTGTGCAGGCACACGTTCACACAAATACCTCCAGCCCCTGACCCCCGCAACGGTGAAGCAGTGAGGTCTGTACTGAGCTGGTGCTACTGGATTGACAGGCAATTCATGTGCCCACAGAGAGAGACAGTCAGTCAGAGTGTAACGTATTTGTGTGTGCATGTGTGTGTTTGTGTGTGTGTGTGCGCTGTGCAGACGCAGTCTGGTAGCAGAAAGCAGGATCTCCTGGGAGGACCGGATGTTGGGTCAGCACGAGAGGAAAACAAGAGCGGAGAAAGAGAAAGGGGGAGGAAAAGGGGTGATGCACATGGAAGACCTGAATCTGTTAGAGTGTGTGTGTGTGTGTGTGTGTGTGTGTGTGTGTGTGTGTGTGTGTGTGTGTGTGTGTGTGTGTGTGTGTGTGTGTGTGTGTGTGTGTGTGTGTGTGTGTGTGTGTGTGTGTGTGTGTGTGTTTGTAAAGTAAAAAATAGATACATCCTGCACCTCCTGCTGCATCAGGTATTTGTTTGGAATGCGGGAATCTCTCCTACAACAACATACTGTATGTATGTATGAAGGTGGAGGGAATCTGCTGCAGTTTTTTTTATTATTCTTGGTGTAAATAATGTTTTTGATAATATACATCAACATTTAATGGCAGCAGTAGGGTGGAAGACTGCCCATTTTTCTCCTCCTTTTCAATGCACCAGATCTGTCACCTCATGGGGGGTAGAGAGAATGTCATGGAGGAGGTATGTCTTTCTTCATCGTATCCATCCAAGTAGTATTTTAATTGGGTTTTCTCTCCTTCACAGAAAAAACCAGAGGTACCGGAGGTGAGAGGAGGGATGAATCATGAGAGGGAGGGGGCTGCTGCTCTGGGTTTCCATCCTCACCTCCCCAGCTATGCCATCTCATCATTGTGGTCCTCACAGTACCTTCACACATTCATGCATCTGGACTCCAGCTCGCCTTTTGTGGTATTGTGTGGTATGGCAACATGTTTGTATTCGGGCATATTGAAAAACGTTGCAGCTGACATTCTTTCTGTGCTGGTTAAGACTACTTCATAGAGACATAATAATCCTACAAAACCTGAACGTCTCCTAGTGACGGTCAAACATCTCCTCAGCTATGGACCCAAACCTTGGAGATGGGACAGGGAATGTCTGCAGAAAGAGAGCGAGGATTGGTGTGTGTGTGTGTGTGTGGATTATGTTTGTGTGTATAAATATGGTAGTGAGCGTGCATGTGCGTGAGTGCGTGCGTTGTATGTTGATGGTTGATGTACAGGCCTGGAGGGCAAACGCTCGAGGCTGCTCTCGTTAAGAACCTGTCAGTCATCGGCAGAGAGGAACCAAAAGGAGTCCAAATCGCAACACTGAGCGTGTGTGTATGTGTGTACACGTGTTTGTGTGTGTATAAGATGCATTCAGCTGCTTGGCTATTCCCAATAACAAAACAAGAGAAATATATATGAAAAGGAGAACAGCTGTTGTGCAACATGAAGCCACACTGCCCTCCAGTGGTTTCTCTGTTGCTTCACCACCAGAAGACACAAATGTGTTGTGAAACTTTGAAGGTGGAGGCTGATTTTGTTGGTTAAGCAACACAACATGAGGCCCACTACTGCACTGTGGAGATTTGAGAACTTGAAGAACTGTAAAATATTCTTCTTAAGTTTGATAGGCACAGCTTCATGGGTGGTAGACTAAGTAGGAGAGGTGCATAAAAAAAATTCTGCAGAACTACAGTGAGCAAAGACTCTGCAGTAAAGAGAGCAGACAGGAAGAAGAAAGGGGAAGTGTAAAAGAGGTTGTTCTGACATTGATCTAACACTCTGCAAAGTTCTTCTGAAGTCTCATTGTTATTTAACTCCAAAACTGAGGAGAGCTGACTCAAAGTGATTCTTAGGATCAAGTGAACAACTTTACTCGTCATGTGCTTTTTTCACTTACCAAAGAAGTTTGTTTTTAAATGTTGTTAAGACATTTATGATGCTTCTGGCTCTTTTGATTTAGAACTTGGATTTCTGTAGTCAGGTAATCATTGCTTAGTACAAAAACGTCATCTGACTGAAACACCACAAAAAGCTGATCAGTTTTATGATTCTAAGTGTTACAAAATCTCACAGAACTAATGATTTTTTTTGTCATTTTGACTCTAACCAAATACTTTCCCCCAACCAAGACTTTGATCACTATCTACTCAACATGTAAGAATAAAACACAGGCTGATACTTTATTTATATTTAATAAAAGTAATATAACTGGGTTCATTTTACAACACAGGCTTGAAAATCTCTGCACATATTAAACTCTGAAGCAAAAAGCAAAACTTAATTTGCAAGAATTTACAACAAATAAATATTGAATAAATCATTGGGTGAAATCTTTATTTTGAACATGTGAAAAACAAAAGGAATAATAGGCAAAATGAGTCAAGCTCTTTTAAACCTTTAACTTTCAAGACAATTCTAAATATGTAACTTTGTGCTGTGCTGTCATCATCTAAGCTCAAACAAATTAACTTTACATTATTTTAAGCGTTGATGACATCAGGCAGACGTTGGACAGCACGTCTTGTTTTTGACGATGACTGAAACATTTAAC
This sequence comes from Callopanchax toddi, assembly GCA_006937965.1. Taxonomy (NCBI): domain Eukaryota; kingdom Metazoa; phylum Chordata; class Actinopteri; order Cyprinodontiformes; family Nothobranchiidae; genus Callopanchax; species Callopanchax toddi. The sequence goes on from SSNR01000036.1 coordinate 563,531, forward strand.
CCACTTATAAAGTGTAGGTGCACCTTGTAGAAAGTAGAGGAACAACTGCGTGCATCAGGGTGTAGTGCATACATGCATCGCCTGCACTCCATTTTTATCTCTCCGCCCTGTGGTCACAGCTGTGACTGCAGAGAGGAACTAACAGCAAATTTCTGTAAGCCGTCTCTGGCCTCCTTCCTCTGTCGTCTTCACTAGTCTACTTTTTCATGGAGCCTAAGAAATTTGATTGGGGTGAATAAAAAGGCAAATAATCTAAATTAAAAACATTGTGGGGGTTGTTTAGGAAAATGGGAAATTAAGCTTGATAAAAAACTTGAAGTAGCAACAAGACACAACAAACTGGAGTAAAAAAAAGAAGGAATTTGGGGAAGCTGTAACAGTTTCTCATGCAAGCCACACCTTCTTCCTCAACCTCTACTTAAACATCCAGGGCAGGGCTTAGAATAGACACCAGAGAGAACTTCTTCTGGTAACACCAACAATTATGTTAATTTCTGCCTCACAGTTTCTGTAAATTAGTGAAAACCAAACTGAGGACTTTTGGTTATATTTATATGTGACATTTACTGACTGGGGCTGCATGGTGGCGCAGTTGGTTAGCACTGTTGCCTCGCAGCAAGGAGGTCGTGGGTTCGCGTCCCGGCTCTGCAGCCTCTCTGCGTGGAGTTTGCATGTTCTCCCCGTGCATGCGTGGGTTTTCTCCGGGTACTCCGGTTTCCTCCCACAGTCCAAAGACATGACTGTCAGGCTAATTGGGCTGGTAAATTGTCCTTAGGTGTGAGTGGGTGTGTGGTTGTTTGTCTCGTTCGTCTCTGTGTGGCCCTGCGATGGACTGGCGACCTGTCCAGGGTGTCCCCCGCCTCTCGCCCCTTGACCGCTGGAGATAGGCACCAGCTGCCCCGCGACCCTCTGTGGAGGATTAAGCGGCTACAGAAAATGGATGGATGGATGGATGGATTTACTGACTGATAAAGTTTCACTTATACTTGTGTTTTTATCATTATTATTTAAAGTGCTTGTAAAACCAGAAGGACTGTCTGATCTATAGTAAGATCAGTGTTTCCAGTTAGATCTTTTCAAACAAAGGGTGTCCTGTTGTGTGGAAGGAAAGACAGAACCAAGTTTCTCTACACTTTGCAGATTTCTCTCTGACTGGATGTGAAACAAAGCTAATAATTTTTACTGAGCCTAACTGGGAATGAGTTCAATACAATGACAATTCTGATTTTAATAATTACTCAGAATAGATGTTCTAACAACACATTTTGTTTTTAAACAATGGTTATTATACAAACAAAAGTTCCTTGTTACAGAACCATAAATATAAATCCTATATGCATATTGGATAGTGAGGGTTTTCTTTTTTAAATGAACTGGAGATCTTGTCTAAAACAAACTGGTATTGGTTCAAACACTAAGTGAAGAGCAGGCCTAGCTAATGGTTGAGTCACTGTATGACAGAGTTAGCCCAGCTGCTAAATGCTTTAACCTTCAGCTTAATCTGACATTAGATTATTGTCTCGTAGTTTCATTCATTATTACTCACTAAGGGTGTAATTGAGCTTGTTATAATCTTTGTTAGAAAAAGTTTTCATTTAAAAAAAAAACACAATTTGGAATTTTGGTAAGTTTCTGACTCAGAGCAGAGGTGGAGCAACGAGCTAAACTAAGGATGTCACAACACGATGACCCTCCATTCACCCTTTTTCCTTCTACCTGTTTTTCTTCACTGGAAATGTCATCGTTCAAAATAACAAAAACTATGTTCACAGATAGCAGCTAGCCAAAAATAGTTGTAAATATGTTTTTATGAGATAAATGTTGAGTTCAAGTCTGGACTCAAAGTAGGACAAATCATTATGGGAGGGAGTTGCAGGAGCCAGTTACTCTTAATATGTCTATGTTTTTATAACATGTAAATAAATAAAACAAGACAACATACCTCTCTAGCTGGGCAGTATAAATGAGTTGGCAAGTTAAAAAAGACAGGCAGCTAAAGCCAGCAGGAGAGGAGAGAACAAAACCACGTTCCTCTGATCATAGGAGATTGTATCTAACAAGAAAAATGACAAATAGAAATCAAATGTGTGTGAGTGAGTGGTTTGCTGATGTCAACCTGGTGGATTGAGTGGCTCATGGTGGCGGTGGGGTTATGTTATGGGCACAGGCGCATTTTATTGATGGCATTTAGAATGCTCATACATACCGCGATGAGATCCTGAGGCCCATTGTTGTGCTACTCATCCACTATACATCACCTCATGTTGCGTGATAATGCATGACCTACAACTTTAACCTGTTAATTCAAATTCAGCCACTCCAAAAATCACTGATTTGTTTGGTTAAAAACAAAAAGAAAATGCATAAAAAAACATCTTGAAAATGTTTAATGTAATAACTGTCAAAAATCTGGAAACAAATTTAATTGAAAAACTTTTTTGGTGCATAAAAATAACAGCTATGGGTTTTTTTTTTTCTCCTTTGTTTTGGGCTCAGGAAGTGAACAAAGATGACTCATGAAAACAGAAAGTGAACTTCATCTCATGGCACACTGACTCTATTATTGAATATTGTATTTTCACATGCATTACATAGTTTCATAAGAATAGAAATTAGTTTCAGACATTTGAAATTATTCTGTACAAAATAACCGATCGCTCTATGAGAACATGTCCTACTTCCATAAGAGCTTTATTTAATGTAGAAATAGTCACACTAAATGCTCCTAAAACTTTACTTCCTTCTTTATCATCCCAAATATAACTTAACATGTGAGAGCTTTTATGAATCATAGTGTACAAGAATACTTTATTGTGCAGAAATTTGGGGCTTTCACACCGAATGTCTCTCATGACCTGAAACATGAGTTTGGATGGAGATTTTTTTATTTGACTTCAAATCTGTTTTGAGCAAAAAAGCTAAAAGAAGTTTGACACTCAGGAGTGTTTTTTTTAAATACTGACGTGGCCAAAGATTTAGAAAATGACACAAAGATCAATGATCCTACAAAGATTAAGATAGTCAGAGGCAGCAGGTTTGTGACATTGTGACATAGTCTTTAAAACTGAACTAGCTGTTAGAAAGCTTTGTGATTGCATCATGCTGTGAAACATCCATGTGTGTTCTCTGTTTTCTGAGAGCACATGTACTAAGCTAACTCATTACTCCTGCAAATGTCATTGTTTTTGAGAGTAAAACCATAAGTCCAATGTATAATATACTGTAGATCAGCCTGTTGGACAAATGTTAGCATTTTAACCAGATCCTGAGTCCTGAATCCTCTGAATCAACAAACTAATAGTTTCTTTTTGATTGTGAGAACACACACCTGTTTACACACTTCCTGATTACAAGAATCTATAATTTCAGAAGTGGAATTAGGAGAAAACCGGTATGTGTATCATGATTCTCAGTGGAAATCCATATTTAGATCTTCATGCTAAATTTATATGATAGAAACATGGTAGGCTCCTGTTTGTGTTTTTCCACAGTATTTTAGCTATTTTACTTTCTCAAAGTAAAAACAATATTAAAAATATGATGAGAATGTTGATTCAAATCATCCTGCCACCATGCAGAGTCCAGTGTAAAACCCAACGCGGCAGGATCAAGCAAAACTTTGTCAGCTCAACACCAATTATCTAACTTTAAACAGACTGCTCAGTCCCGTGTATTATTCCAATAAACCACATGGAATAAGAGCTGTGTTTTATCTGGATTCACATCAGCTCACCACCCGGTGTGAGGATTTTACCCCCCTGGAGAGTTTTTTTTACTCCTCTTCTTCCTCTTTTATCCCTTATTTTCTTGTGTATGTAAACAGAATTAAAACATTTTGGCCTTCAAGGCAGCGCGTGATGATCAAACACTATGCACGATCAATGACTTTGAAAACATCTAACAACACTCATACGTGTAGCTGTTTCACATGGAATGAGCAGCTGAAACGAAGATGTTCACTTCTGAAGCTAGCCACATGTTTGCTCTCGATGGAAGGAGAGCGGGAAACAAAACGGGGAGGAAAACGTCAGAGCAGGAAGGTCGCAGCTGGAAGTGTTAGCGCCTAACATGGACTAGAAAAGCCAGTGAGTTGCTCTCGATGTACTGCTACAGGTTTCACTTGGAGCTTAACGTGAAGAAAAGTTTGTCAGAACCTAAAGCTCTCAAGACGTTTTCCCCCTTCCTCCTCAATTTTTCTCTCATTAAAAAGATAACCACTAAATTTGAAAACCTAAATAAAAAAGCTGCTTCCTACAGATAATTTCCGCCTCATTTTCATAACTGAGAGTTTTTCACACTTGAGCAAAATCAAGATGAAAATGAGAAGAGAGATAGCTTCCTGTTCATGGCGGCATAGCTGAAATGAAACTTCCTGTCACTAAAAGTTAAGGTGAAGGCAGGCTCTTTTGGTGTGACATCACTCTCTCTTACTTGACTTGAAACCAGAAGCGAGGTTTAGGGTTTGGGGAACAAGTTCAGGAAGCTGCGTCCACTGATAAGACAGAACAACCTATGTAGTTTTTAAAAGTCAATGTTTAGGCGTTTGGTTTAGTTTTGGATATAGGGATTTAATTCGGTGTGCCATTATCTGCACGTTGGTCATCTTGAGGACTTTACCCTCCAGTGTGTGTTCACACACACCCTAACTCCCAGATATGGCGGGTCTCTGTGGTCTGAAGACCGTGCTGTTCTGGGTCACGATCGTCTGTTTGGCCAGCTGTAAGTAAATGTTAAAAATGGAGCTTTCTTCATGTTAAGGTTCTTCAGGAGGAAGTGGTTTGTTTTAATGCGTTTGTCAACTGACAGAAACTCTAAAAATTGTGTTTAATTTATGCAAAACATTAAGGTGTTGACATCTAACCTCCTAACTTAAGTTTTTGAAGTTTTATCTGGTTGATAAGTGTTAATGTTTTATGATGAAGGTGAATTTTTGAACGTGTGAGGTGGAGACATAAATCTGTCAGCAGACGAGCTTGACGATTTCTTTTCTTTTTTTTTTTAAGTGGAAAAACATCACCGCACAAAAATGTAATCATTTAAACTGAGGGCAGAAATGACAGGCTACAGTATGGGAAGCCTTTGAGTTGCTCCTGCTTTTGTGCTGCTTCACGTTTCTTAAACTTTCCAAACCAAAGAAACAGCAGACAGTACGGCAGCGCGCCTGTGATGTGAGAATCTGAGAAGTGACAGGTTTTATGAGACCCTTTGGCAAAAGAATCAACTCTTATGTTCAATCAAAGAATACCGTTAATAAGACAACGCTCCTTAAAACACCTTCTTTCATTCGCCACAAAGCTAAGGGAATTTTTGCAATCATGTTTCTGTTCTGCTTTGATGTGCATGTGTGTAAGTTTGTACTGTATGTGTGTGTGTGTGTGTGTGTAGGTGGATTATGGAGGGGGGAGGGGGGTACGTCTATCAAAGATGAGAGGATTTTATGGGGTGTGTCCCTGCAAGCTCTTCACTTCAACCTCTAGTCACTGTGGGTGTTGTATCAAGATAAACATCTGAGTGTGTGCGCGCGCGCATGTGTGTGTGTGTGTGTGTGTGCATGCAGACTCACCTCACTGCTTCTAGCATCACTCAGAGTTCTGCTACTGTTCAGCACATCAGACATTTTCTTCTCATTTTCAGCAGAATGTCAGTGCACATAAACCCTTCTCTCTTTTTTTCACTCAGTCGTCTTCACTCAGGATCGGTGTTTGTCGTTTATTGCTAACGTCCTGTACAGTTTTTATTTGTGAGGTGACTCACCCTGTTGTACCACATCACATTTGTTATTTATATACATCCTTTATTTTACTGGTTAAAAGCAGGAATTGTTCTAAAGAGAATCACACCATTTTCTGGTTTTTTTTCTACTTTCTTTACCTAAGCTTGAGCTAAATTGGCCTATTAATACAGGTAATTAAAAAAAAAAAAACAAGTGAGCTTTTAAAATTGATTCCTGTTCTGTTTCCATTCCTCGTCCTTTTAGGGTTTTTTAAACAAACCTAATGCCAGCCACATTTGATGGAACATTCAGGGTTTTTTAAACACAAAAAAAGTTTGCCATTCATCGTGCATCTTGCTGCAGCAGGACAGAGCTGTGACCACTTCCGTGTTCCATTCTGAGCTAACTTCATTTCCTGTCAGATTTGAGTCGAGCAGCTCGAGACGCACAAAGTAAATGACTCGAGATTCCGTGACAGAAAATGGGAACTGCCTAAATCAAGAACTGAGGTCAGAAAGCGTAATTAAAACAGGTCTGCAGGGAGTGGGCTCGTCTCAGACTAAGGGGTGTTTTGCGGTGAATGTGACACACGAGACGATAAAATAGCACACACACTGATAGTGAGCACTAACATCGAGAAAACCCGAATGTGAAAGGCACATTCATTTGTTTCATCAGTACAGAATGTCAACCAACTAGATGCAGTTTAGTGTTTTTGCTTTAATCTGGAGCTGGTAGGTTTGTACAGCTCAGTTTCTTCTTTGCATTCAGCTTTTCTTCCGTTTTTATCTTCCTCAACTTCTGCTTCTTTCTCCATCTCGTTTGAACCAAACTTTAACAGGCTGGTGAAAAAAAGTGTGACTATCACACCTTCATCTCACACTGTGTGAAACAGTGAAGAAAAACGTATCCAGAGGAAGACAAAAGCTTTAAATTACTTTCCTAAAACACTTAGAAGTGGTTTGGCCTTTAGGAATAAATTCAACAAAAAAGTAAAATAAATAAAAGTCTGAAAAAGAAGAGAGCAGGTTCACTTTGTTCTTTTTCATGATGCCTATATTTATTTGTGGTGCAGCTGTTTTACATTTCAATAAATCAATAAATGTGAAATGTTCATTTTTGTGATAAGGAACAAAATATGTTAAGCTAACACCAGCAGGAAATTTAAAAAACTAACAGCAAAATGATGAGCAACTGATCTGTAAATAAATGCAATAAAACTTTGATTAAGGAGTTATTTTTTTTAATAACCTCTAATAATGAGTGAATATAACTTCTGTTCTTCCATCTAAATGTTCTTAGGGGTGACATTTTGTAGGAGACAATGAAACTTCTTAATTAATGATTAGATATTCATTTTTTTAACACTGATTTTAAGATAATTTTCTTCCAAGTCAAGAATAAAACGTATACACATTCATCCCAAAAAACACGAGCATCAATTTCTAAGTTTGGACAACCCAATCTAATTTATTACAGCACCTTTAAATAGTTATAAAATTATAAAATATAAACTCAAGGAATTCTAAATAGAAATTCATGAGGTCACTGATCCATGTGCCTTTATTTAGTTCAGTTTAAGTGATACATCATGTGATTTATGTTTATCAAACTTTAGCTGAAACTTTTGCATTTGAATGCAAAAAGTAAAAAAAAGTTTTTACAAGGCTTTGATGCAATAATTGTCTTTGAATTGGTTTATTATAAAGAAATGTTTTATATCACAACATGGGTACACAAACACACAAAAACACCTTAACGTCTGGTTTGAAGTTATTATATTTTATAATGAGGTTTTTATCTGTAAACACATCAATACCTATTATGGGTAGATAGATACTTAACTCATCCCCAGAGGGTAATTTCCCATGCAGTTGTCCAATGAGAACTTAAGTGATGTTTTTATTGTTACTTCATTGACTGTTAAGTCTTCTCTGAATTAATTATCACTTGTTTTAATTAACTGATCATAAACTGCTTAAGATTTGATAGAAATGTGAAATAAATCTTATAAATGATATCAGTTAGTTCTTCATTTGCTTTCTCTTTTAAATTTGCGTCCTTTATTGTTAAAAGTTTTCTCACAAGTGAAATATTAATGCTACTCGAACCGATCTCTCAGAAACGGAGTCAGTTCACACAAATGTGTCTATTAACAGACACAATGAGTGTGAACTGTGTGGTGAAATGTCACTGCACAGAGCGTGCATCTCTGCTCAGTGCTGTGAAACAACAATGCATCAAACCACATCCTGCAGCGCTTCACTCTGACTGTCCCTGATCACACCTCTGCTCATTTATCGTCTCTTCTGTTAGGAGGATCTAATGGAGAAAATAATAAAAACAGGCTTTAATTATGCACAACTAAAATGACCTTGAATTTGTTTTTTTGTATGTTAATAATACAGTAAAACTCACATAAAATGAAAACTTTGACAAGCCAAACAAAATGCAGCCTCAACATGATTTAAACTCTATCTGATGATTTCTGTTTTTGTTTGTCAGTCAGTTTTGTGTAAGTTTGGGGCAACTCTAGGTTTTAGTGCAAGGCAGGAAGTCGTGGTTTGCTTACTGAAATAGCAAGAGTTTCTCTGTCATGTTGTCATGGCAACCATGTTTTACAGCACTACCTAATCCTTCTAGGCAGCCATTTTCCTCTCTGAGCCTGATACTGATGTAACCCTGTACTTATTGAAAAGAGACGGGAAAAATGTTTGAGGAAATAAAAACAAAGCTTTCTGACGCTATGATGTCATTTTAATTTTTCTTCTTATGATGTATATGATTTTTTATAAAACCCTAACTTCTTCCCCATCTTTTTTTTTCCAGGTCAGGAAATCCCACCAAGTGAGTGATCATTTATAATAATCTATAAATGTGATGCATTATATCATTACATGTTTTGTTCCTAATGCACCACCAGCTCGGCTCCATGTTCTCTCTGAGCTGATCTGCCTCTCTATATGTTCACACAGCCATGGAGACGGGACATCAGCAGAAGTTTACTGAAATCAGCACAAGTTGCTGTTGAGCAAAAACATTGTATCTCGGACAAGTGATTTTTAAAAAGATGTGTTTTTGACACTTTTAATTAAAAAATCTTCTATTAAACCACTGATAGACGTGAACAATGATAGATGTGCTGACAGCAACAATATTAAACAGAAACCATTCGTTCCATTACATTGTTTTATTATTTTTATTGCTAAAGTATTAGTCAGTGTAAATGACACAACATTCATAAAAACAGATGTAAATTATATGATTTGACTATTTTCTAACATGAAGTTTACACATCACTTTTAAACTCCACTAAACATATACATTAAACTCATTTCACCAAACGCTGCAGTGCAGTTGGTGAAGGAATCACTTTAATTTTCAAAGTGTTAATTTGCTTGTTTGTCAAAATTCTAGCCTAATTCAGGAAATATTACTGAATTTTCAGGAAGAAAATTGTTGTTTGTTTCAGCTTCACTGCTGAACTTTATGTTCATTTTTTAACTGAAGTTCCTTTAAGCTGCACTAAAGCTAATTTTCTGCGTAACCCTTCATTGGTAAAGAAGCCCAAGGGTCTAAATTAAACCCACTAAAGGTGGAAACATTAACAAAGACAGATGTTTGGGTTATAATCATATTTAGGTGTTCTAGAACTCTAATATGAAAAAAAAAATTTTTTTTAAATACACTCAGATTGTATGACAGGAGTTCTGTGGTTTGTTTATAATGATTGGAATATTAATAATACATTTAATGTGATTCTGATTTAGTTTTATCTGGATCCTGATCTGAGTTTAAAACAGAACCAGTTTTAAAGGAAAAAGAAGAAACTTGTGTTTGTGGTTTAAGTTGTTCTTAATAAATTATAACTGATAAATTTACACAATGATTTAATTTGCAGATTTTTAAAAACAATGTGGATTCTTTTCTCACCAGCTGTTTGTTTACTGATTGTGTCATTTAACCAGTAACCCATAGTTATGGTAACATTTTAGCCTTTTGAGCAACTTTGAGAAGATTTTAATGAAAAAACAATAGTCTGAAGATTTCCCCCAGACAGTAAACAGGAGCTAGCTTTGTGACGTGTTTTCATTTTTTTAGCCACCTCACCTCCACGCACTGGCACACGGTCTGTCGATGCCACCTTACCTCCACCCATCTTAGCAGTCACTACTGCTACCACCACAGAAACCCAATTCCTTCTCGTTTCTCCATCCACCTCTTCAAACACCATCACAGAGCCCTCCTCTCCACAAACATCATCAGCTAGCGTCTCTGGTAACGTATTCAGCTTTGGTTTCACTTCTAAAAGGTGATTTATTTACAGGGAGATAAAATCCTGAAATATTCAGACTCATACCAGGTGAGATACCTGTCAGCAGTGTTTCAGCCTGAAGGTGACCTTCATCATGCTCTCTAACCTGCAGTCACTTCTCCTCCTGCGAACACCTCAAACGAGGCTCCACCAGCATCCACTCAGCTCCTCAAACATTCTTTTATCGTCATAATAAGGTGTATTAGAACTCAAATATACAGATACAGTTCAAATTTTTTTTATTTTATGAAAAAGTTCAATATTATTGTCACTCATTTCAGAAAGTGAAACTCTTATATAAATTCCTTACATAGATTGAGATATGTCATGCCTTTATTTCTTGTAATATTGATTATTATGGTTTACAGTGAATGAAAACCCAAAATTCAGTGTCTCAGAAAATCAGAATATTGTGAAAAAGTTAAATATTGGAAATTCATGGTGTCACACCCTGCTCAGCTCAAAACACCTGCAAAGGTTTCCTGATCCTTTAAATGATGTCTCTGTCTGAGTCAGTAGCTACACAATCATGGGGAATACTGCTGTGCTGACTTGACAGACTTCCAGAAGACAGTCACTGACATCCTCCACAAGGAGGGGAAGCTACAGAAGGTCATTGCTAAAGAAGCTGGTTGTTCACAGAGAGCAAGCATGTTCAAAGAAAGCTGAGTGGAAGTAAAAAGTGTGATAGGAAAGATATGTCAGCCATCCATTCAGGTATTTGGTGGAGCTCCACAAGGAGTGAACTGGAGTCAGTGCATCAAGAGCCGCTACACACAGATGAATCCTTCATTGGGCTAAAAATGTCACATTCCTGGTGTCAAGCCTCTCCTGAACCTGAGACAGCGTCTTACCTATAAGGCTGAGGAGAATAACAGCTGGAGGGTTTCTCAGTTGTCCAAAGTCGTCTTTTCAGATGAAAGTAAATTTCATTTGGAAATTAAGGTTCCAGAGTCTGCAGGAAGAGTGGAGAGAAACAGAATCCATGTTGCTTGATGTCCAGTGAGACGTTTCCACAGTCAGTGATGATTTGGGGTCATGTCATCTGCTGGTGTCAGTCCACTGTAAGTCCACAGTCAACGCAGCCTGCACCAGGGCATTTTAGACACTTCATACTTCCTCCTGCTGACAAGCTTTATGGAGATGCTGATTTCATTTTCCAGCAGGACTTGGTACCTGCCCACACTGACAAAGATACCAAAAGCTGCTTTAATATTCATGGTGTTACTGAGCTCAGATTGTTCAGCTGACTGGCCTGACCTGACCCCATATGAATCTATGAGAGAGTGTCAAGAGGAAGTTGAGTCACCAGACCCAACAACGCAGATGACCTGAAGGCTGCAATCAAAACAACCTGGACTTCCATTACACCTCAGCAGAGCCACAGGCTGATCACCTCCATGCCACGCTGCAGTGATGCAGTAAATCATGCAGCAGACCCACTAAGTGTTGAGTGGATAGAAATTAGAATTGAAATATTTCACTTTGTGTAATCACATGAGTTTCACTTCCTGAAGTGAGTGGCAAAAAAATAGAACTTTTTACAATATAGTTTTTTAGATGTACCTGTAGAAACTTTATTTTAAAAACTCAAATTTTATGACAGGAGTTCTGTGGTTTGTGATCAGAATATTAAAGGTACATTTAATGTGATTCCTCAACACAGGAGCAGGTATGTCACTGATTCTGCTGTTTTATTCACAGTGAGTTTAAAATGAGCTTCAAATCAGATACAGAGAATTAGTTTTATCTGTGGAACCTGCAGAAACTTAAAAATGAGTTTAAAAACAACCTGGTTTCAGGAGAAAAATAAAGAAACGTATGTTTGTGGTTTTAGTTGTCCTTGATAGATTATACCTGATATGATTATTGAATTTAAAGCTTTTCATAAACAATTTAGATTCTTTTCTATTTTATTTTACTTACTGATTGTGTAAAGCAGCCTACTGTATATTTTAGTCACCTTTTTGCTTTTTGGACAAAAGTATTGTAACTTGATCAATTGAGAAGATTTTTTTTAGGTTTAAAGATTTTTCCCCCAGACACTTTTACTATTTTCAGTTAAAAGGAACTAGCTCTGTGACGCGTTGATTTTATTTTTTTAGCCCACTCACCTCCACCCACTAGCACACAGTCTACCGATGCCACCTTACTTTCAAGCACCTTTTCAGTCACTACTCCCACCACCTCAGAAACCCCTTTTGTTTCTCCACTCACCTCTTCAAACACCTCAAAACTCTCCTCTTCACAAACCCCTTCAGCCAATGTGTCTGGTAACGTTTTCAGCTTTGTTTTCACTTCTAAAAGGTGATTTATTTATAGGGAGATCAAATCCTGAAATGTTCAGACTCATACCAGGTGAGATAGCTGTCAGCAGGGTGTTTCAGCCTGAAGGTGACCTTCATCATGCTCTCTAACCTGCAGTCACTTCTCCTCCTGCAAACACCTCAAACGAGGCTCCACCAGCATCCACTTCACCCAGCATCCACTCAGCAAACAATCAGTCCTCACCTGCAGGCAACCAGACCAACAGCACAGAGATCACTACCCCCTCAGGTTGGAGCCTTAGACTTTATTTTATCTGATTAGATTCTTAGATAAATATGAGTTTAGACATTAACATTGAAGCTGCAAACAGGTAACTGTAAGGTGGTATGTTTTTGCTCAAGTTTTATAAAAATATAAAACTTTCTTTGCTCTTGTCTTCCAGCTGGCTCCACTTCTCCACAGTGTGAGTATCAACTCCACCTTTATATTAGAATGAACACTGTTTAGATCCTAACGGAATCAGGTTTATTAAAACTAAAATATTAAAATACACATTTTGTTGGTTTCCTTTACAGGTTCTTATGATGTTGGAACAATCCAAATCGGCTTCCAGGTTAAGATGATTAATGTTGCTGCTGATAACTACACCATACGTATTGCTGAAGAAGGACAACTGGGGAAGGAAACAAGAAGTTTTTCATTTCCCAAAGAAAAAACAACTCAATCAATCACAGACCTGAAGCCCTGCACTGAGTATAGGATTAACGTCACATTTACTGACAGCAGTGGTAACAAAACATTCTGCGAGAGCAAAGACAACATAAAGACAACACGTGTCCTGAGTGAGTCCAAAAGTATCAGATGGTTGTTTTATGTGCTTTAATGTTTTATTATGATAAAATAAGTTGTGTGTAAATAGAGAGACATTTGTTTTTCTTTGGCTGTTTCAGGTAAAAATGATATAAATGTTACAAACTGCATTCCTGGATACGTTTGTTATCACAGTGACTGGAACATCAGCTCTTCATCATTAACACACAACAACGTTTCAGCTGAGAAAAGAGAAAACAGAACGCTCCGTTTCAGACTTACTGAAGAAGATTATTGCTCAGATTTTACTGTGAATTTCACTCAAGAAAACTGCAACAATTCCTCCTTTAACCTCACCACATACATTCGTGTTGGTATGTACAAAAACATCCTAATTCAATTTAAATCAACTAGTTTTAACCTCATTTTAATACATTTTTGTTTTTGTTTCATTTAGATTTCAACAACCTAAGTACCGTAACTCAGCCTACACCCACTCGACTTCCTGCTAAGATAGAACCAAAGTTTCCTCCAAACTGTAGAAATCTGAGTGTTGAATACACCTGTTCAGGTGAGTGAGCTGACTGGAGACAGAGTTAGACAGTCAGTCAGCAAGAACGTGAGAAGATGTGACGACGTGCACACTTAGACTTTCACAGTCAGAAATTATTACAACGGGCTGAAATGTTTATCAAGAGTCAGGAGAGGCACATATTGCTGAGTTCAGTGGATTACTATTATTATTATTATTATTATTATATAGAACCAGTTACTGAGGAAATGATTTCATCTTGTTTCTCCTCAGAAGCAGGAAAAGGAAATAAGTTCAGTCTGTCTGAGTTGGAGCCGTACACAAACTACAGCTGTTCTGGTCTGATCAAGGACACAAATGTGACACTTCCACCTGTCCGGGTTCACATCGACTGTGGTATGCTGACATTTACTTTATCTGCATAGGTTAGAGTGAAGAACAAAACCAGGTTTTAGATTTGTTGTTCATTTCTTCTGTGTTTCAACAGGTTTAACAATAAACTTCAAAGATAATCACGTCACCGATACTTCCATTGAGCTGAACTGGAATGCAAATAGTACGAACTGTGAACTCGTTTATGACTGCAGGTGTCAAACAAAAAATGGACGTAAGTGAAAATGTTTAAAGTTGCTCCTCTTAAGTTTGTTTACACACCAAAGCATTTTAATTTTACTTTAGTGCTCACTTTATTTGCTATTATTGTTATAAAACTTTAATGAATATGTTTTAACAGAATAAATGAAGACAACAATAGAAACAGTAATGAGACGTGTTGATTCAAACACTGACTTCTAGTCTGTTCTGTAACAGCAGCAACACACTGATGATTTTGAAGAAACGTTCTCATCATTTAATGTTTAACCTGACAAACAGAACAAACTCCTAATGAATATTTCTGTAGCTTTAATTCTAATTCAGACATGTATCTTTGTTTTAACCTGTTGTTATTATTATTATTGATTAATTAGATACAAAACAGCCGAAGGAATCTCCTCTACCACATAAAGGATCATGTAAATTTGTTGGACTTGAACCATTCACTGATTATTCCTGTGAAGTTTATCCTGAATACAACAACAAGAGAGTTCCTGGAAAAGAAAAAAAAGTTAATCTGACAACAAAACCTGGAGGTAAGTGACCATAAGATGTGAGGTTAGGATACATTATTAATAGTTACATAAACATGACTCAAATCTTCTATTTATTTTTACATTTTATTTTGTAAATTATCCAAGAAAACTTTAATATTTTCAGGTTTATTTTTTTAAATTAGTTTTTAATGTTAAAAACATCAGATTTATTTAGAAGATTTTTGATTTGGCTATAATTTTACTTTTAAAATGATAATATTCAGAGACATCCCTATAAATTCCTCATAAAAACAAAATATAAATGTTTGTAGATCAAACTGTATTTTTTTCTGTCAATAAAACTAAAGTAATATAGATTAAAGATCTTCTCTGACATCAACACCAGTTTATTGTTTAAAGTTTAAAGGCTTTTGTAGACTTTAAATCTGATGATCACATCTTATTCTTTATGATGACGATAACAATTTTTATTTTATTTAGTTTTATCAAAGTTTTATCCTATTGTGTTATATGAATCTGAAAAGTGGCGCCTTGAATAGAACAGTCGTTATAGAAAACTTTTTATTGGCATTTATTCAAATAAAATCATTGAACTTACAATAAATAATTATTTCATTTTTCCACTAATGCTGATTTAACCCTCGTTCTGTCTTAGGAAGTCAAATTGACCTCAAAAACTAGAAAACTCTATGGGCCCCCAAATAAGGAGAGTGTGGGGTTAGATGTACTCTGTCAGCCCATACAAAGGAAATGGAACATATTTACTCTAAATGAATCAAATATTTTTAATTAAAGTTCATGTTGAAGTTTTTTTTTTATTTCATGCTTTAATTGTTGAACCCAACTCTCTGTGTTTTTGTGTTTTATGTTGACTTTCTTTCTTCTTTAGTACCAGACAAAGTTAAAGATCTGGAACTGAAGGTTCAAGAGCACAATGAGATTAAAGTAACTTGTAACCTACAAAGTCATCGTTTTAAAGGACCTGAGAAGATAATCATAGCACGTCTTGTGGGTCACACACAACAAAAGAAACAGAATAAATGTGATTTCCTGTTCAAAGATCTGAGCTACCTAACAACCTACACAGTGGAGGTTTGTTTTTGTTTGTTTAAATTTCTCAGGAACATTTTTTTCTATTCCTCACTTTTCTATAAACATTGTGATTCCTGACAAAGAAACCTTCTGTCTTTACAGGTGTTTGCCTTTAATGGACACTTTGAGAGTCAACCTATGACAGAGAGCATCTCAACATCCTGTATGAACTGGTTCATTTCATGACACAATCTATTCTATTAATCCCATTAACTGAACCTCTACAGCTACATTTTGAATATTTAACTTTTAGCATAAATATTTCTAATTTCCTCCTTTTTTCAGATAATGCCAAAGCTCTGATTGGGTTTCTGATCTTCCTCATCATCCTCACCGCTGTGGCTCTTCTCCTGGTCCTCTATAAGATCTATGTTTTGAAACGCAGAAAGTCCCAGTAAGGATATTTCCTATTGGTGTGTTGTGTTTCAGCCCAGTAGTTAGACGGGTCAGATCACCACTACCTGATTTACAGACCCAGTTTCCTTTTCATGGAGCAGCTGTTGCATTTACATGTTGACTTTATTTAAGTGAAAGATGCATTTTATTTGTTAATGTAAAACAAACGTTTAGTTCTCTTTTATATCACTGAAGATTCCTGGTTATTTCTATGTTTCTTGCAGTGACATGAGTGAGAACATGATGCTGATTGCAACAGGAAGTGAGTATTTTGTAAATATATTTATCTTTTCTGATATATTTTACCCACTTATTTTGATTTTGTTTTCCAGATAAAATCATGTTCTTATTAATAACTCATTAATATGTTATTATATTTATATTAATATAATCTGTTATTATTCAAATGGTCAAAATAAAGAGGTAAATAAAGAGATTTTACAGGCAAATCGCAAAGATATAGACATTTTTCTCAGCTGTTTAAAATAAAGAAACTAGATGATTTTACTCTTTTTTATTTTAAGATTATTCATTAATTTTATTGTAAATATAAATTCAAGCTAATTAAACAACAAGCTGAAGTTACACTGATTTTAAATTAAACCTGTGATGACTTCCTGAGTTTGATTTCAAGATCAAACGTTCAGAATTCTGGTTAAAAAAAAAATCAAAAATACTATATAAAATTATCTGCTTTACTGTAAAAGTTCTAATTTCCCCATTTAAGTTCCTTAGGATTTAGTTCCTGAATGCATCATAAACTCATAAACCAACATTTCTCTGTTTTCTCAATCTTTACAATACAATAAAAAAATAATAGAGAAAGAAAGTTAAGTAGAAAAACACAACATAATCTACAACGGGAGGTCCCATTGTGTTCAGATAGGTAAAGAGCACAATCTGCTGCTGCATTCAGAAACTCCACATGATGAGAGTCAAATGAGGAATGAATGAATTTTCTGTTCATGTTTGAATCGTTTTGTTTTCTGCTGCAGGTGATGAAGAAAGTCTGATGCCAGTTGAGCCAATCGCAGCAGAGGTTCTACTGGAAACCTACAAACGGAAACTCGCTGATGAAGGGAGACTTTTCCTGGCTGAGTTTCAGGTAACAGATTAGATTTTAGAGGTTGTTTTTCTGTTATTAGTGTAATTCACTTATTTTCTCTATCATATGACTTAAAATAAAAGTACAACTGGAGCTAAATGTCATTTTTGTGTGATGTAATTTTGTCTGTTTGTAGAAAATTTTGAACTTCATCAAATATCTTTTCTGTTTTTTATTTTATTTCAGAGCATACCCAGAATTTTCTCAAGGTACTCCGTGAAAGAAGCTAAAAAGGCCTGTAACGTCCCCAAGAACCGCTACGTGGACATCCTGCCATGTGAGTACAAGAAGTAAAAGTACTGAGAAGATGCACAGTACTACCTGTACTAACCCATAAACAGTAAATGTCATAATCAAACATTAAAAAAGAACTTTATAGGAACCTCAGAAATTAAAATTTGTTATTTTAAGGGGGGGATTTGAAATGGGAGTGTCTGTGAAAATGTTACAACCAACTAATATTTTACCTGTTAGTATAGTTTACTGAATAAACTAAGTTTGAAAAAATAGAGATTAGCTCCGACTGGACTGATCAGGTCAAATCCAAAGTTTTGCTTTTTTCTGTCCTAAAACATTTTAATCTCACGTCAGTTTGGCCAAATTCTGTTTTATAAACCTCAGTTTCATATTACACATTTTTCTGAAAGAAACTTTTTAGTTTCTGCTTCAAATAAATACTTCTCAGCAGATAGTTTGACTTATTAGAGGAGGAAAAGCGCATGTGCATCAAAGAGGGCTGCATTCCACTTCTGCAGCTGTGCATGCTGGTTCTGTAAATCTGCTAACATGTAGAGCTTTGCCTGACCTTTAAGTCAAAATAGCTGCTGTAAAACAGGCCTATAACATGTTATTTTAATATTCATTCTGAACTAGATGATTATAACCGAACACAGCTGACCACAGGAAATGGAGAAGCAGGATGTGACTACATCAACGCCAGCTTCATTGACGTATGTTGATAATCACATTCCACTCCTGCTATTTTTAAATAAATGTAAAAAATATTTCTGCATCATTCAACAAGCCTTAATGTTTACAGTGTTTTTGACTTCTGAACATCACTTTTCTTTCTTCCTGCAGGGATACAAGGAACCTAAAAAGTACATCGCAGCTCAAGGTAGGGTCGTGTTTTTAAATGTTTTTACTCCCTTGGTGCTCTTGTCTTTTACATGACTCACACCATATCTGTGTGTTGGTTGAAGGGCCGAAGGAGGAGACTGTCAGTGATTTCTGGAGGATGATCTGGGAGCAGCAGTCATCTATCATCGTCATGGTAACCCGCTGTGAGGAGGGAAACAGGGTAAAGCAACTTGAATTTATTTAATCATTGATCTAGAATGTCCCTTTTTTTGTAAACTAGTGACTTGATTGTGTCTTTTATTTTACACTCTGCTACACACACTCACACATTGATCATTTTGTCTGCAGGTCAAGTGTGCTCAGTACTGGCCGTCTCCAGAACGAGAGACTGAGATCTTTGAGGAGTTTATAGTGAAGCTGACCTCAGAGGACCACTGTCCAGATTACATCATCCGCCATCTGAGTCTGGTTAATGTGAGTCTGCCTCAACGCCCTAATGGATAAAAGAATAATGATGAGTGTTTTCACTGCAGGCCACATCCGGAGGGATTTAAAGATGCGTGGTGATGCCGATGTTAGTGTTTGAATCATCTGCCTGTTTGTGTGATTTCCTGTAGAAAAGGGAGAAGAACTCAGAGAGGGAAGTGACTCACATCCAGTTCACAAGCTGGCCCGACCACGGCGTCCCAGGAGAACCGCACCTCCTTCTCAAACTGAGGAGACGCGTCAACACTTTCAAGAACTTCTTCAGCGGTCCCATCGTGGTTCACTGCAGGCACGAAATCATTTCTCCTAAAAACTTCTTACTGACTTCATCCTGTTCTTACCCCCTGTTTTATTTTGGGTTGTTCACTCCCTCATTGGACTGTTCTTTTCAAGTCACTGCACCTTTACATGCACTGGAGTAATTACATTTGAACCCAATCCCTACCCCTCTGGTCTGTGCAGCGCGGGAGTCGGCAGGACCGGTACCTACATCAGCATTGACGCCATGATGGAGGGCCTGGAGGCAGAAGGCAGGGTGGACATCTATGGTTATGTTGTCAGACTCCGCAGACAAAGATGTCTCATGGTTCAAGTAGAGGTAACAAACAATGAGTCAGCTTCATATTTAAAGCATTTTTAATATGTCAGAGTAAACAAGAACTGCACTATGAAAATAAACAAGTGTTAAAGTCAAATAACAGCAGGAAAAAGTTTTTAAAAATACAAAATCTGGTTTAAAGTTACATAAATTAATGAGAATATGACTTAATTTACTGATTTATGAATGAGATTTGAAAGAAAATAAATGATAACTGAGCTCATTTGGCTGATTTAACCTTTCTGAGGTGTGAAAGTGAGTGCTATCAATTTGAAAGATTTAAAACACGTGCACTGTTAGAGCATTGATTCTAAATTATTCTCTTCTTTTATTTTTGATATACATATAATTAACACACAGTTATTTAAATTATTTTATTCTGGTTATGAACTTACTGTCACCCAGTAAATCAGAATTTGTTAAAAATAATAATAAATTACTAGACTAGATTAGTAGATAGATCGATATGTTTTGTGCAGACGGTCTGTTTTTGTGTGATGACAGGAGTTTGTGTGTCGTCCTGCAGGCCCAGTACATCCTGATCCACCAGGCCCTGCTGGAACACAACCAGTTTGGAGAGACGGAGATCTCTCTGTCGGAGCTGCACAACACACTGAGCACGCTCAAACAGAAAAACTCCGACAGCGAGCCCACGTTAATGGAGGAGGAGTTTGAGGTATTTGCACATCTTTATTTCCCACCAATTCTAGCCCAACTGTTGATTTGACAATGTTTCTTTGTAGTTTAATAACTTTAAAGTCACCTGAGCTGCTGACACAGGAGGCTGTAGAATTAAATCACATGCAGAACATTTTTTTTTATTTGACAATATTATGTGGAGAAAAAACATTTGATTGTCATTGTAAAGTAATCTTTAGTCATTTGTATTCTTTTTTCACATTAAAGCCATTGAAGACTATATTTTGTGATCATGTGATTTTAAATGTTGAATAATCCTGGTGTTGCAGAGACTTCCCTCCTTTAAAAACTGGAGGACGTTCAACACCGGGATCACAGAGGAAAACAAGAAGAAGAACCGCTCTTCATCTGTTATTCCATGTGAGAAGCAGCTTCCTCTGACCCCGCCTCTTCACGTTATGGTTACATGAACCTTAATTTAACTTGTGTTTCTGTCTCTGCTGGATGAAACATCCGAACCTCAGACGACTATAACCGAGTGATGCTGAAGCTGGACGAAGGACGCAGCCAGGACAGCAACGCTGATGACGAGGAGCAGGATGACTCCTCAGATGAAGATGATGATGATGATGAAGATTCCACTAGATACATCAACGCCTCACAGATTAATGTGTGTTATTTTTCTCACTCTTTAAGGGTTTTTTAATATTCCACATACAAATTAGAACATTTAGTTTATTCAATTGCTGCCTGTTTTTTTTTTTTTTTCTAAACTCAAAGTGAATGTCTGCATTTAGACATGACCTTCTGTTAGTTGGAGTTGTGTGTAACAGTAGATAAGTGTGTGTTCTCGTCACACAGGGATACTGGGGCTCCCGAAACCTGATCACAGCTCAGACTCCACTCTCAGACACTTCTGGTGATTTCTGGTCGATGGTTCATCAGAAGAAAGCTTCTGTTGTAGTCATGCTGTCAGACGGCAAAGAGGTACTAAAGCACAGAGCATGTGGATGTCTGAATGTTTATAAACACGTTGGAACATTTAGAGCTGGTTTTCTTGCTGACAGGACAGTGAACCTGTTTACTGGAGTAAAGAAAAGAAGACGTTTGGAGATTTTGAAGTGGAGATCACAAGTACAGACATCTCCCCAACTTTCATCACCCGCAGCATCCAGATCCGACATGTCAGGGTAACGCTGCCGGTTCAGTCTGTCCCTCATGTACTAATGTCAGCCAGTAAAGACACTGGAAAACTAGAAATGATAAGATGTTTAAGTCCAACATCACCTCTGTCGACAGAGAAAAGACAGTCGGTCGGTGGAACATTTCCAATTCCTGAAGTGGGAGGGGGCGGAGCTACCGGAGAAACCTCAGGACCTCATCGATATGATCAAAAACATCAGGCACTATTATGAGAGTAAATCACAGAAGGGCATGCCCATTGTGGTCCACTGCAAGTAAGAAAAACTCACTCAGAATAATCAGTATTTTGACTGAAATGTGGAGGAAAAAAAGTTTCTTGTTTTCCCCACAGCGATGGTTCGTCCCGCTCAGGGCTTTTCTGTGCTCTCTGGAACCTGCTGGACAGCGCTGAGACGGAGAAACTGGTGGACGTTTTCCAAGTGGTCAAAACTCTACGCAAAGAGAGACAGGGGATGGTATCCAGCCTGGTAAGAAGAGGAAGCAACTCATGTCAAACACATCACCTTCACTACTTTAGGCTGTAGCAGATACTTTTTCTGTATCCAGTTACCTTAAAAAATCTGATCACTTCATTCTAAATACTTAAATTAATTTAGTTTTTAAGACAGATCTAAGCAAAGAAAAGAAGACCTTTATACTGGTTTTATGCCAGAACTCTGACTCCTTTACAATATCTTTAGAATAAAACTTTCTAATTGAAGATGTAAAAATATTGAAAACATTGAGATGGTTCTAATCTAAACTTTGTTATTTTAGCTTTAAATATATTTTTGATTAAATCTTTAAAACAACAGCCTGATCAGGACAAGATCAACTATTGTAGACAGGTGTATGTATTTGTTGAAGATGTCAACAATTTAAAAAAGTGACCAGATCATTTACTTTGAGTCTTTTAATAAATGTTTATGTTGCAGAAGGGTTCACTTGAGAATAAGCTTTTAAAATCTAGTTATTGTAGTTTTATTTGTTGATCTCTAAATTAATGAATATAAAAGTGAGGACTGATGAAGGATTTCTTCTATAAAAGTCGTAACAGGATCCTTTTCCTCCAACAGGAGCAGTACCAGTTCCTCTACAGCGCTCTAGGGGGCGCCTTTCCTGTTCAGAACGGTGAGGTGAAACCAGTAAAGGCTGCTGCTTCAGCCGACTGCGTTCAGATTGTCAGTGAAACCAAAGCAGCAGAGCAGTCAGCCGAGTCTGAGCAGCCGGCCGGCACTACCAGCAGCGACCAGCAGGCGGCAGCAGAGAGCACCCCACAGGAGGCTGATGGAGGAAAAAAGGAGGAGTGCAGCCCCCCCACAGAGTCCACCCCACTGGAGGAAACCAGTAACGGTCCCACTGTCACGGTAGAGGTCTGATAGGAGCTCATTCACACCGTCTTTATCTCTTAGGGAGAAAAAGCGCTTCAGTTAAATGCTTCGTTAAAACGTACATTCTGAATGTATAAACACTGTAAAGCTCATGTTCGTTTGTGGAAATGTGTCAAGAATTTGCTCAGAATTTTTCTGTCTATTTTTCAAAACAAGAATTCCTGCTACTGTAAGTAATAAATTATTTGTGAAGTGACATTTCTGCTGTTTTCAAACTAGGGTCCAAAGATTTAAAGTGCTGGAGGAGACATATTACACCATCAATAGGATGATTTTGTATCTTAATCTCAGTTAAATTCTGGTTAAATTTAGTTTATTTCATATTTTTCTTGCTCGATATTTTTCACACACTTTGCAGTCCACCCCGTTTCATTTAAATATTTTAGCTGTTGAGTTCAGGATTGTTTTCAAATGACACTGTAATGCGATTGTTAAAAATAAAATGATTAAATAGTTATATTTGTTCAGTTTTGTTTTAATTTTCATTTAGTTTGATCTGCCTACAACAAAAATACACAAACTACTTCATAACCTAACCTCTTAAACCACACGAACCAAGTTCTGAGTAGATTACACTTTTTAAAGATTCAATATCTCAACAACTGATGAGCAGGCAACATGATGGAGAAGTACATTAATCTATCACTGATGTGTGTATTTGTGTTATTTCACAAAGAGAACACCCTCAGAACTCTGGCTCAATGAAAATTTAATGTCCCATCGCAAAAAGAGTAGAAAAGAAAAACACATTTACAAAAAAAGACCTTCTGTTCTGATGAAGAATAGTTTTAAATTAGAAGTTTGTGAGTGTTGAAGGCAAACTGTTATAAAATGTAAGACACAGAACATTTAAAAGAATCAGTTTCCTTCAGTTCAGGACAAACAATCAGCAACATTTATCTGTTAAAGCTTTACTTCTAAATACGTTTAATCAAATTTTGACCACCGTTTTTATCTAAACCATAAAAAAACATCTAAAGTGCAAAACGTCAAAATATTCAATTCTAAATTAATACATCTGATTTTCTCACATTCTGTTGTGTTACTGGATCTCAGATGGTTTGTGTGAAAAGCTGCAGCACAAATAACAGGAACACATGAATTACTTCAGCCTACAAAATACAGTGAAAACGATTAAAACCCAGAAGCCTGAACTGATTCAGAATCAATCAAAAGGATCAATGCAGCAACAAGAGGATTCATCTGCGCTGAACTCTTCATCCTGTAAAGCCTGAAAGGCATGAAATAATCAGAACTTTTTTTAATTTAAAACATTTGTTAGCTAATGTTAATATAACAATCATTTGCTTTTAATATTACATTTATTGTGCAATTATATAATAATGCAACAATAATAAAACTAAAACAAATGAGTACTTGCCAAATTCAGTACCTACATCTTCCACCAGAGGGCAGAAAACCTGTTTAAGATTCAATACAGCAGCTCTCTGAGGAAAATTCATATCCTAAATAGACAGAGCTACTAGAAACTTAGAAATATAAGTATCAGATATGATCCGTATTAAAGGGTTAATTCATCAAAGAACACTTTGTTTAGAGGAGTTTTCATCTGGTTAAAGTACACTGTTCTTAGACTATCAATAGCAAAATTCACAATATTTCTTATTGTAAACTTACCATAAATCTTCTCCAGTTGATGACTCATATCAAAGTCTTTACATCTATTTGTGTACAATTGTTTTTAGTAGTGTTTGTATTTTAAAAGTGGGATAAACACTGAAATAAAGACCTGAATGTCTAAAGATTCAACAAAAAGAAGAAAAAAATCTGTGAAACAATAAAAAAGTTTACATTTTTAAATATAATTGTGTTCAATGCATACGACAATAAGGGCTTTATTGCCAAACAAATGTGTTATTTAATATATTTTCTACTGTTTCATTAGTTTTTTACTGTTTTATTAATAATAAAAGCCAGACTCGTTTCCCTGACTTAGGACAGTACTTGTCATGTTCAGTTTCATTTGAGCTTTTTTAGACTTGGTTTGGATGCATTGATGGTTTTTAGCTAAATTTAGGAATCCACACTTGACTGAGCATCATTTTAGGAAGCAGCAGATTTAGTTTCACTTCATCATTTTTCTCTTTTTCACAACACTCAAATGTCATCATAAAAGCGCCTCTTTTTCTTAACACCTGGTTCACAAAGTAAAAACAACTGCTCCTCATTTTAGGGTGACTGGAAACATAGAAAATGATAATATTCTACTAAATGTTTTCATTACTGTTGTTTAAAAATCATTTTAAAACTTTACAAAAAGTGAGTTTTGCGTCAGGTATGAGTGATTAATGAAAAATTCAACCACGCAACATTTCCCAACATGCAATGCGTCAGCTTCTTAATAAAACAGGAAGCTAATTGACTCTTTATCCAGTTTCACATTACAGTTTTTCATTGTTTCCTCGTTGATTTTAACTGTTGTCCTTGTGGTTTTAGGTATTAGTTCCTTGATTTTTCAGGAGCTTTAAGGCACAACCATCATTTCCTGCAGAAGGTTTGAGGTGAACATCTGTGAGCTGAACACTGGACCCTCACAGTTTCAGCTCCGTGGTTGACGATCAGTCACTCAAACTTCCTCCAGACCAACTGGTTTCTTCTGGCTCATCGTCAGGTTCAGCAGCTCAGACCAGCTCAGCGCCTCCAGAGAAGCATGAGGCTGATTTACTGTAGTCTGACTCAGCTTTACCCTGCAGCTCGTTTATCTCTGACTAACTCTGGTTACGTTTCCTTGGCTGTGGCAGGCCGGATCTTGGCCGGCTCAGAAACGGCCTGGGTGTTCTCTGTTTCAGTTTTAGCCGTCTCCGGCCGGGTTTTGGACTCTTTCTTTGGTGGAAGCGTGGCCGGTTCCCAGACAAAGAACTCATGCAGGAGTGTGTTGACGGCCTCGGGACACTCCAGCATGACCATGTGACTCCCGTCCTCCAAGACCTTCAGAAAGGCCATGAGAAGGATCTGGAAGTAAAAGGTCCAACTTTAATGGCATCAACAAACATGAGTTTACATTTTGTGACACAATATTAGGAAAGTTTTAATTTACTTAGATTTACTAATCTAATGAGGAATCATGGGAGTAAATCTGGAAAACTGCAGTTTCTATGTATTTCATGAAATTGATAAACTGCTGGTTAAATTACTTAAAAATCAACAACTTCTTCTCTTTTGATCATTTTCCTTCAGGCGTTGTCACAGTGAGTCATCTGGCTCCATCTAACTCTGTCCTCTCCGTCCTCTACTCTCCCACCAATCAGCTTCATGTCCTCTTTCACTGCATCCTTAAATCTCCTCTTTGATCTTCCTCTAGGTCTCCTTCTACCTTTATATTCTCTATCCCTCCTCTACATGTCCAAACCGTCTCAGCCTGGCCTCTCTGATCTGATCTAAACATCTAACATGGTCTGTCCCTCTGATGGACTCATCCTGATCCTAACCATCTGTATCTCTGCTACCTCCAGTTCTGCCTCCTGTCTTCTCAGTGCCACAGCATCGTGGTCTCACCACTGTCCTATACACCATGTCCAAGTCTTGACCAGACTCCTTACCTCTGCCATTCTCTGGTCCTCTTCAACAGGGACAAACTTGTCGTGCATCCCGTGAACCAGCAGGACGGGCACGGTGAGCTCAGCGTGGTAAACCTCGTCCCCCTCAGGCCAGTACTGTCCGCTCATCATGGCACGCAACACGAATGACGACACATTGAAGGCGTTGTTCTCCTTCAGCAACTGCTTCTCTTTGGCACCCTGCCGAGCAAACCCAGCCCTGCAGAGGACAACACATAAAGGACACCAGTAACCAACTGGGTCTGAAGACCAACCAGATCAGAAGGTTCTATTTGAAGATCTGACTTCAGAAAGCTCCAGGCCAGCAGCGGGGAGAGGAAGTGAAGCACACAGGTGGGCAGGTTGAAGATGGAGCAGAGGCTGGGCTCCAGCGCTGTGGGACCACCACCATTGATCATCACCATCTTATGGATCTGGTCTGGGAACTCGTGAGCCAGAAAGGTACAGAACGACACGCTGGATAATTACAGAGGAAAAAGGGTTATTATATAAAGTGTAGGAGACAGAATAATCAAACTGTGCTCATTAAAATCCACATTTTGACTTTTTGCGCAATAGAAATGAAAAATAAACAACTTGTTTTTTTCATGCATATCATTTTCTTAAAAGTATTTTTTAAAGGTTAATATATTTTCATCAGTTTTCTACGTCTCCTGGCTTGTAAACGTACCCGTATGAGTGTCCGATGAGGATATTCCTCCTCTTGGCGTATCTCTTGAAGATCAGCTTCATGTCTTCAGCCAGGGCGTAGAACGTGTATCCAGCAGCGATGTGAGGAGCCGAGCTGGCCCCGTGGCCCGCCAGGTCCGGGGCGATCACCTCATAACCGAGCCGGGAGAAGAAGTCCAGCTGGCTCCCCCAGATATCCAGAGACCCCCCCACCCCGTGGATGAAGAACAGCGCCACGTCTGAGTGCGTCCCTTTACAGGACGAGATCTTCCTCTCACAGTCGATCACCACGGTGCGTTTGGGTTTCCTCCGTCGCTTCCGGGGTTGTTGGGACTGCTCGGTCTGTCCTGCAGGAGAAGCTCCTGTTTCAGGAGTCACGTTGTTTCCAGCTGTCACCGAGTCGGAGCGAGTCTCAGGGAGGCTGACAGGAGGAGAGGAGTTCCGACAGTCTGTCAGATCAACCTCCACAGTGCTGTTGGCTTCTGTCTCTCCGTTCTGGCAGGTTTTCAGCTCCGCGCTCGCCCTCTCTCCACCCAGGTTCTCGATGAACAGCTGTCCGTTGCGGTAGACTGTGATCTTTCTCTTGCAGCTCACGATGCCACCCTGAGAGGGTTCCTCCACCATCGGCCGGTCTGGGATGATGTGTCGGACCCTCAGGACCCGGCCTGGCTTCACCTCCACAAACTCGTAGCCATCTGCAGGTTCAGAGGTCTCCACTGGAACCACGGTGTTGGCTGGTTTGGAGGTGAGGCAGCAGAGGAGGCCCTCAATAAAGCTGGTCAGCATGGCTGCCAGTCTGGAGGTGATAAAGACAGAAACATGAGTCAAATCTGCAAATAATCAAAGCTCAGTGACAGGAAGAATTACATGAATCCTTTAAATAATGTTTGAAAACAGTTATGATTTAAATAAACGTTTATTAAAAACATGTAAAGATAACCTAAAGAAAGTGGGTGATAAAACATTATAAAAATGTATTAATTATTTCAAATCATCTTATTTATTATTACCATCATGGTGTAAAATGTAAACATTTAACTCTGCTGGATCTTTCCTGCTGCTCTGATGTAGGCTATAATTTAAATGAAAACATGTAATTATTGCTTGTTAAAACCTTTCCATCAAACACTTTATATAAAGTCAGGTAAAAGTCAGGTAGGTCTTCTGTCTTTAGATCTGATTTCTGAGCATCATTCCTCTCTGCAGTCTTTAGAGATATTTATAGCGCTGGACTGTAATAGCTGCCTGAGTTAAAGCTGTCTGCCATGTGAACCCTCAACACCCTGCTGAAGGTAACAGCTACTAACTACCAATTATCGGTACTTAAAGTATCATTCTTAATTATATGAAAGAATAAACAAGCAGTATTTTATGAGCTCACTGTATAATAAAGTTCATACAGATATAAGAAGCTTTGGTGTGCATTGAGTAATCATTAATAAAAACATAAAGCCAACCCTCCTAATGCTTTTTATTAAAAATGATTCAACACATTCATAACATCCAACAGCTACAGATTCCAGGATCTCCATGAGAAATGGCTGTAGAGCAGCTGTAGGTTCAATTGTTTACAGTAGTCAGGTTGGTCTGAAAGTCTCTACTGGAGGCATTATCTTACCTTCCTGTTGCTCCCCTCCCGACTCGAGGGGATTAAAGTCTCTGCCTCTCTTAAGTCCACTCAACAAATCTGACTAGTGTCTCCATGAAAAGCAGCCACACAGAGCTGCAGCAGCTGTATCCAGTGTGAGTCCCTGTAAATGTTTCCAATCAGCTGCTGCTTTCATTTGGAGATCAGGGACACGCTGCTTCGCTGGCTGATTTAACGCTCTTCCTGCTTACATGTGCACATCTTCTATCTGTGCAGCATTGTCGTGCAGTGCTGACTGGAGGAGGCTGAGCTGGCGGTTATCTGTGAGGGTGACTCCTTCACCTCTAACAGGATTCTGACATCAAGAGGCATCATTTTACCAGACGGAGCAAATGCTGTCCTTCTGGTTATTAAACTCTTACGTTGAAGGTCTGAGTTTTATCTTCTTTGTGACGCTGTCATCTGGACATGTCAGCCACTATCAGTGCCGCTTTATTCATCTGATGTTTTATGATTAAACACCCTGATGGTCAACCAGATTCAACTGATACAGGCCTTTGCATTTTCTTATTTATATTATAAGCCTTTAGATAAAAATCACTTATTGTTCACTGATCCAACCAACCAGTGACATGAAGTCCAACATCATAATTTAAGAAATGCTCTGCTTCTTGTTTGTTTTTGTTGTTTGTTTTGTGACGGGGTATTACATAACTTTAGTTCACACACAGCCACAACAAGGACACACGTCCAGAACAAAAAGTGCAACGAGACACTGAAACATCTGCAGCAGGTTCCTGATTGATGAGGACCAGGGTCACTCAGTCTTCTTGTGTTTTTAATTAGCTATAAAGTCATTTACTTCAGGTTTTTAGTTCCTTTCTAATAAACTGTGCCATCAAATTAGTTAGGAATGTTTGTAACATAACATGTCACTTTGTCTTTTTTTGTATTAAAATATTAAAATTGCACATCTGATGTCCGTTCATCAAAACTACTAGACCATCTGAGACCATTAAAGCAAAAATATCAGTTTTCACAAATTAAAAATATACAGTTTCAAGGCCAGCAGTGTTTGTTTATTTCTTTGTTTGTTTGTTTTAAGCACAGCTGGGTCACAATAAGCCGACTTCAAAGAACAGCTCACTGTCTGACATCTATGCCACTGACAGAATGGTTTTTATCACTTTCAGTTTAACTCAAGTTTATGATAAAATCACATTTATTATAACACTGGCCTTTAAAACAAGATGTAATCTGTTTGTTTTAGGTGGATTTCTATCAACAGATCTCTCTCTGTTTGGTCAAAATCATTAAACTGTCTAAAAAATGGACAAATCAGTCAGAATGAAGACACACAGCAGCAGGATGCTTACCTTTATCAAGGCAATGTCTCCTAAAACCTCCTATGATCAAACGGTTGTGGTTTTCTTATGAAGCACCGAAGGAGAGCTATAATCTGTAGCAGTCAATCCAATAATCTCATTATTCTGGATTGAGTTGTCTTGTCAGGAGCCACCGCGTGGCGGCCAGAACCTGGCAGCGTGTCTTTCTACAGGTCACAGGTTCAGGTATCTGAGTGGAGCTCTGGATGTGTCATGATGTTTTACATCAGAAGGTCGATGTGACTGAACCTCTTCAACCTGATGGATGTTTTCATGTAAGTAAGAGCTCCCTCCCTACTGCCAAGTGTTAAAAGACATATTTCTGACTGGTGCCTCCCACCAGGCAACAAGGAGTGATCTGTTTTCTTGAGGTCCATTCCAGTGTCCTGCTTCAGCAGCTTGATCTATTCAGTCTTTGAGGTTTGCACTGGAACATCTCCCCAGGATTTAATTGTTGTTCTCCTGCTGCCTCCTTGATTTTGTCTCTGCTGTTGGTGCTTTCTGCTTCCTCTCCATTAACCTGCACTTTTCTGCTCTGTATTTGTAGATGATTTCTCTTGTCCCTTAATCTTTTCTAGGATGCTGAGTAGATCTGCATTATAGCCTCCAGATGTCTCTAGAGTTTCAGGCCAGTTAACTTTAGCCTTGTTTTGCTATGGCATCTTCTCCTTACAGGTTGTCTTGTTGATATTTGGAAACAATTCGCTCTGTGGGTCTTGTTTGTTGAGTTTGCAACAAGTACAAAGTAATAATTTATCTTGTGGCTTTATCTTTCAACTTTGGGTTATTATGAGATTTGTCACCCCCTCGCGGCCACTGCCTGACATTACACCACATGAAAATAACTGAAAAATGCTGAAAACACTCGCCCTCTTGTGGCGGTTTCCTGACATTACAACACGTTCTGTTGGACAAAAAACCCACAAATGATCAAAGAATGTAATTAGATAAAAATATATTATAATTGACTTCAGTGTTATTCAATTTAATACACATCAAATCACTTCAAATTTGAAAAGATCTTTAAATTTAAATAACAAACATTATTTACATTATTTATTATTTACACTTCTAGTTAAAAAAAACTTTGAAAAATAAACATTATGTTTGATTTTTCACTGTTTCTTTAACAATTGCAGTATTTTAACATATCCTAAGTGTGGTTGAATAATGGTTTTAAATGGTACAATTAGTGTTCTTTAATTTACTGATATATTTTTCAGGTTTTTTACTAGAAGTACTGTAAATAATGTTTGCTGTAAATTCACCTTATTGCCACAAATGGGTGACAACTTCCTTATACTGTCGTCACTATCAGTGCTAAAATCACCTACCTCAGTTTTTTGTTCCAAATATCTACTACTTTATTTAAAGTTAAAGATCTTTTCAAATTTGAAGTGATTTAATGTGTAATAAATTAATAATTTGGTGGAATAACACTGGAGTATATTATTACATATTGAATTCATTTAATTCTTTGATCATTCTTATTATAACATGCTGTATATTAATAATGTTGTAATGTCAGGAAACCGCCACAAGAGGGCGAGTGTTTGTCAGCAGAAGAAAAAACCAAAGACCAAGAAGTCACAAGATAGTTCACTGCTTTTGTACTACCTTGCTAAATACACCTTACTTCTTTAGCTAGCTGTTTTCAAACATTACTACCATGATTTATAATGAACTTCTAATTATTTTCTGTTTTACTTTCTACTTTTATACAGGGGGAACTTATCCTGACTGCTGTGTGTCAGATTGATACAGCTCTGAGGACAATTTAGCAACGAGCGCGCCCTGTCAAACTGGTGGGGGGTCACATCTAGACGGGGGAACTCATGTCAAACACCTGGTAAACATGAGCAATGAAATATTAAAATCAAAATTGTTCTTAAATTTCCCTCTGCCCCTTCTTTACTCTGTTGGATCAATTCTGGCTGTGAGTTTTTGACGCTTTTTACGCCAGAAACGTGCCAAATTTTGTTCTAAAACTTTTGTTCTGTTTGGCTCAAGCTAATGTCACGTGGGTAAAAAGTTTAACCAATGGCTGCTTTGAAAGGCGTGGACAAGTGAACGTCACGTCTCAGCCATCATGTTAGCCGAATAAGTCATGTAAATAGCTTTGGGAGCATATGGAATGACAAGTTGGATTTTTTTTTTTCATATTCAGTCTGGTGTCATTTTTATTAGAGACTGAATATAAAATGGAAACAAAAACTTGTGTTTAAAAGTGCTGTTTACGTTGTCACAAGGATTCGTTCGTTTAGCTGCCTCCGTGAGCTAGCCTGAAAGCTATCGCGGCCATCACAAGCAGCACCAGAAAAGCTCCCAAGTCGGCATTTGAAATTTCTGCTGTCATCATGGAGAAGGTTAGTTTTTACTCCTCACATGCCTCGCTTGGTGCTTTCATTTCAGTCAAAGTGCTGGAGGTACAGGGGGACATCGATCTAGCTGACTGTAGCTAACTGTTAGCTCGCTGCTCGCCACACCTGCTTCTCTTGTTCAGGCCGAACCGGCATCGATTTGTGCCTCGAAATGTCCACCGGTATCCGAAGATGCTCGGAACACTAACTGTATTTTCACACACTCAGCTGGTAGCTTCTTGGGACATTGTAGTAAGAGTAACGAGGTCAGTGTTGTATCTCTGGGTGCTGAAGTAGGTGACGCCCAGTCTTGACTGATATCTACTGTTATAAACCAATAGTTTAGACTTTTGACCCTAAATATCTACATCAGTTTTCTGAAATTAAAATATTTATAAAGGACAGATAAATATGTCATTAAACATGTTTGAGTTGTGAACCTTAAAGTTAAAAAAGACAAATCAGAGCTGCTGAGTTTAAAACTGATTTTCATCTTCTTTCCTCAGGCTGATTTCTTGAAAGGACTTCCAGTTTACAATAAGAGCAACTTCAGCAGATTCCACGCAGACTCAGTTTGTAAAGCATCTGTGAGTAATGACCTGTCTTCATGGATCCTTTATTTGTGTTTTACCTTTTGATCATAGGACTCAATGATCCTTTACTACTTTGGACTAAAGCAAATCTCAGTGGATGTGAAACCGTTTGTTTTTAGCTTTCTGAAAACAAATCATTAGGAGAGGTAGTGGTAACATAGATGTTGGGTACAATATATAAAGACCTGCCGGGCATCCATAGAAGAAAGCAGGATTGTGTTGGCAAAGAGAAATTTACCTTCTAATAATGTGAAGATGATTCTTTGTGATATTATTTACATAAAAGAGATTCATTGCAATCAATAATGAACCTCAATATTCACAAAAGCCAGAGCAGCAGTCTTTTAGATCCAAACTAGATCTAGCTGTATGAGAATATTAGAAAACAGTTCAAAGAAATCCTGAAACATTTTCTATGTAAGACATCAGGACACTGATGGTATCGGATGTATGATTTCTTCTTTGGGTCATGTGTGCGCTAATGATGTAAGAGGACACCAAAGCAATATGATGATGATATGGAATGTTCTGCAGAGCTGATCAGATGCCACTTTACAGTCCAGTTAGACACTGATGCTTACGGTAAAGAAACCCGATCGATTTAGAAGGTAAAGAAGTGGAATATGCTACGACCGACTAAATCAGTCGCTTGTTTTCTTTGGTTACGATGACTCAAAATAAAGATCCACAAACAACAAATGAAAACTGCTGCAAACAATCACAACGAGGTGAATGTTTGGGTGATGTTACAAAGTTTTTCTTTAAAGTAAAGTATTAGTTTGACCCTGGAAAAACATGTTCTCTATAATACAGCTTCATTCCGTATTCCATTCATCTAAGTTTGACTTGCACACATTAAAATAACATTTTTGACTTTATATTTACTAAATGCTGTTTACCCTGTAAGTTTAACAGTTTAATATGCACTACTTCATTAAAAATTGATGCTTTTTAATAAAAAGCCAGAAAATCTAAAAGTGTTACTCTTTAAGGTTTGCATTAACATGAAAATACTTTGCTTCAGTTTCTACCAACTTTCTGGTTTGTCTTTCAGAATCGAAGACCTTCTGTTTACCTTCCTACACGTGAATACCCCTCTGAACAGAGTGAGTCTGAGACGATAACCTAAAGCAATAAAACAGTGACAGTTTATGGATGAAAGCCTTTACTTTGCATGACAAGTTTTCTCCAAATACTTGTTGGAAATAAGGATCAAGTTATTATTTATAGATCATATTTATAAAAGAGAAGAGAAAAGCAAAAGAACCTGAATTTGATCTAAACAGATCATGTCTTCTTAACTGATTTAATTAGTTCAGCCTTCAGTTTTAAAGTTACGTTTTGTCCTTTTTGGCTGCAGTTATTGTAACAGAGAAGACAAACATCCTCCTGCGTTACCTGCATCAGCAGTGGGACAAAAAGGTGAGCATGTGATTCTCTTAAGACTTGAGTCTAGTGTCACGTACAGTCACCTGTTATAATTGATTTAATTTTTTTACTGACTACTGGAAAATCTTTTGTTTTAAACAGAATGCAGCAAAGAAAAGGGAACAGGAACAAGGAGAAGGCGACAGCCCAGCACCTCCAAGGAAGATCGCTAGGACAGACAGCCAAGAGATGAACGAGGATTCATAAAAATGTGTGTGAGTGTGAGAGAGAGAGAGGATACGTGTGTATTTGCACATACAGGGTGTGGTCAATAGAAATAAAAGTGAATCCCACCTGAAATCAAACTTGTGGCTGTTCTGAACAAAAGCAGGATGAATCTCCTGTCGTGGAGTGAAGTCGGTTTCAACAATGCAGCCGTTCATGGTGTAAAGATTGACCCCAAACTAGTTTAAATGCCTGATTTGGTTTCTCTCACTGCTAGATGTTGACCATCCCCTGTGTGGGTCAGTATACCTGTTTGTGTGCATGCTGAGCTGTGAGTGCGTTGTGTTGTTCTGTATGTTTGAGGTGAGCGAGTATTCAGTGTGTAGATTTAGGAGAGACAGACTTGACAGATAAGGTCAGACACTACTTTTAAAAACTCTAAATATGTAGTTTTCTGTCCACTGGAGAAAGTCTGATCAGTGTCAGCATTTTGTTACTGTTTTAATTTTATTATTATACCTGTTATTATTATTATTGTTGTTGTTGTTGTTTATGTATGGCAATGAGCTTCCTGCCAGCCACAGTGCCCACTCTGTTTCACTGCCCACTTTTTAACCACATGGGGGCATTGCAACATCTGGGGAAACTGTTTTGGATTTACAGAACCAAGAATGCACTGTGACGAAGAGCACAACGTCGAGCCGACTCTTCCAGAATCCCCCCTAAGATGTACGTTTAAGGTTCAGCTCTGGGACTCGTGGGGTGTCAACTGTTTCTAGCGACATCAAACTTAGAAAAGTGGGATTTTCTCTTTTAGAAAATTATTAAAATGGTGAAACGAGGAAATTGTTCTGCCTAAATATGAAAATGTAAACACACCTTCAGTTTGCACAACCTGGTAACAGCACAGATGGTGAAAAATACCGAGTGATGGGTGGAAAGGATAAAGAATGCGTTATGTTGTGTGGGTCTTTGTGTTTGAATGCTTTGAACCAGCGTCCTGGTACAACGAGATTTAGTTTCCCTCTTTGTTGAATTAAACACCCATGGAGATGATGATGATGATGAGACCTGTTACCCAGTGGATCTGATCTGATTCTGGTCCTGCATGATGTTTTCTCTGGTTCCTAAACCAGTTCTAAATTAAAGAGGTTGTCTTGTGTAACTTAGAAAGGTATCAGCCAAGAGGCCTTACAACTTATGGTTTGGATCCGTTCGCTGCCCGGCGTATAGCTGCAGAGTTCACCTCATCCATGTGATCGTGCACGTTAAGCATGCACAGCGATGTGCCGTAGCCAGCCCGCCTTGTTTCCCCTCATTCTGTTTGTTCTGGTGTCACAAACCGCAACACTGAATAAAGCATCTCGTTCTTATGGCAGCCCTGCAGATTCACATGGAAGCCCCTTGTTCTGTTTATCAGTTGAAGCTGCTGTGGTTCCTACCTGCGGGGGAAACACCCTGCTTGTTTTTTTAAAGCATAAAATCGTGTTATGCTAGACTGTTGGGCTCCACCTGAAGCCTTGCCCCATCCCGTGTTCAATCAGATGTTCTTTTAAGCTTTGCTTAAATAAAGCTGGACTAAAACTTGGTGTTTTGTCTTGTGATGTTTAAAACATGCTTTTTCATATCAAAACTTAAAGTTAGGTGGGAAGAAACCCAACAGATGAGCTTTGTGTCTAAATTAAATCAATCTGGTTAATGACTATATAACCACTGATCTACAGCTTTAATTGAGCTTTTTTGTTGCTGAAGAGGAATAAAATTAAGTCTGATATTCACCTCGGTGAAAGAAACATGACTTGGGTTTCGTCTGTAAATATCAATGTTTCAATCAGCTTGTGACAAAAATGATTTCAAAAGAAAAACATCCACACACAAAATGCTTTCCAAAAGTTTTATTACCTATTTTTCAGATTTTTACAAAAATATGACAAAATAAAAGAAATAAATAATCCCATTTCCCAGTTTTTTCTTTAAAAGTAATTTTTTTGTACATTGGAAGAGCGTTTGATGTTGAAGTCAGAGTCCTCTAGGAACAGTTTTAACTTTGAGGTGAGGGTTTATTGTAGCTGTGGTTCACATCCAGAACATGAAACATTTAACCGTCAGTAACGTTCCCACAGCCTGGTATTTAAAGATGAGATCAGACTTTCTGAAGAGCTACGGGGAGTTGGTGAATTAGAAGTTTCAGATGAGTCCGAGCTGCTGTTTATTTGAATCTCGGTGTTTAAAGTCTGTATTATCCATTAGGGTTTATTCTAACTTTTGACAGCTGTCTTGAGTACAAACACATTTATCTTTATTTAAATGTCCTACCTGGACGGATGTAACTGCACATGAAGGCTGGGATGCAGCAGCATCAGCACATACCTCGACCTTTGCCCTCTGCTCCTTTTTTAGAATGCTTTCTCTGCACAAGTTTACAGATGATGATAAATGGACTCTTCTGCACTGTGATGCTGTTCGTCAAATCCAAATGCTGCAAACAAAGAGGTTTTTTTTTCCTGCGTCTGAGCTCAGCTAACATCTACATCTCTGTTCTGCTGTTTTCTCCTTCTCTTTAACAATATCTGTGCCAGCCAGTGAGATTTACACACTAAAGACACTGAAGATTAACGTCTCAGACTTGGAACACGCTGTGCCGATAGTAAAACGTGTTTTTCTTCTCTCTATTGCATTAGAGCTTTTTGCATCTCTGTTTAAGTACTTTTATTCTCTTATATGACTGAAAACTGAAACGATTCACATAAAAGAAGCAACAAAATACAAGAATGTGTCTCCATCCTGTAAATCCCTTTAACACAGACCGATCAGTGGGATGAACAATTTTCATTATGGGTTAGTTCTGAGTCCATATTCAAAATGAGGAGATTCCAGGGAGCGAACAGTGACATTTAAGGGATTTAAAGTAAAAACAAACTGGAGGTGATGATGTCAGCCTGGACTTACTGTATTACAGCCTCAACTCAGTGTTATTGCCAAAGACCTTGTCGGAGGTGAAAGTGTGTAAATGCATAGCTGATGTCCTTCATCCCAGTACAGTGCAACGGCCTCGAAAACATTTACTAATGTAGGTTTCCCCTTTAAAACTTCACCTAACTCTCAAACTGTGCTGCTAACGCTGAATTCTAGAGGTTAAAGGTCAGAAATTAAAAGTGGCACCACCTTCTGGAGACCCTGCAGAATTAAATACAGGATTTACGATGGACGAAAAACACTTTTTGTTACGAGGATTTGATGAATAACGTGATAAACAAGACAGTACTGTACAAAAGCTTTCAGCACTTTCAGGTATTTGGACTCTAAATCAGTCATAAAAACTATAATGCTGGTAATGAGAGGTTAAAGGTGGTCATGTTTTTGCCTGTGTTTGATCATTTATCTTTATTATCAAGTAATTGTGGGGCCATATTTGGTGCCTAAGTCTTTTGTAGAATACTGTACATTTCACTTTAACTGTTTTATAAGAAAAATACGACATGGTTAAAAAACAGAAACCTGCAGAAGATGCATATGAGAAAATATGAAAACAACTATGATAAAAATAAAATAAAAGATTTTCTACAATCAAACAGATGCTGAGAGCAGCTTTGGCTGAAATGAAAACACTAATATAAAATAAACAGCTATTGCATAACATAATGGATCAGGCTGGTGTCGGTTTCTCCTGTAAAGAGAGAGACGTGTCCCTATGCGAGTCAGGGTTTAGTGCAGGTTTCTCTTCAACTCGTTTGCCAAGTCTGGCTGGAGTGTGTGAAACGAAGCGCCATCTGTGTTTACAAGGCGCTCTACAGGCTTGGATGGAGAACAGCACGCAACAGGCATCCATGCTCCACTTTCTCTAAATCACCTTCATCCACTGACATCTCCGTTTTTTCCCTTTTTTTTTGTCTCTTCAATTTTCTCTTGGGGGAAAAATACTGGCACTGACAGCTTGACTCGCTAAGCTCTTTACTTTGTTTTCAAACAAATCTGTCACTGGAAGGGAGGAAAGCTGAAAGCATCACCTCTGCTTTCAAAATAAAGCTGGTGATCCATCAGGGATGGAGGGCTTTTAGCGATGACTGATTGGAATTATTAAAACACTGACTGATATTGCTTTTCAATTTTTCTGCTTCAAGAGGTGAAGAAATCCTCACACTAAAAAGAGATAAGTTGTGATGCCATAGCTTACAAAAAGGTATTTTTAGTGTAACATGTAATTATTTCACACCACCGGTAATTGTTTTGTTTTTTTTAGTTCGTCTTCCTCAACCGGCTGCTATTTCCTGCGAGGTCACCGAGATGCTTACAATTTCTGACTAAAGGAAATCAGGAAACGGAGCTTTCTGCTTTAAAGGCTTAAAATAGTAGAAACGCAGCTCATGCATTTCTTTATGTATTGCAGACGAGGAAGAATTTGAACGTGTGTGTTTTTACTCGGTCATGATCGAAGGGCTTATGTCAGGTTGGTTTTTTGTCTTTCTGCACAAAAAGCTAACCAAAATGGCAGCCGTCTCTCCTGACGCCACCTTTTCCTCTTTGCTTCCTGTACCTGTACCACAGAAGGTACGCCAGGCCTCTCCTCACAGTAACACACCAACCCTGTGGCTGATATGTGATCATAGAGTTTTCACTTTGCTGAAACTCTAGATTTTAGGGTCCAAGTCGGATGTGTGTCCGTTTTCTGACCCTTCCCCTGGAGGTGAAGGGATCTCATCAGGAACACCGTTCAGGTCTGATCTGGATGAATGTTTTTCTGATGTCTGTGATGATGACGATGATCCTTCTGTAGACTTTGGCCCTGGAGCCCCGTTCACACACGCTCCTCCTTCAGATTTCCCAAAGTTAAACAGTTTCCCTGGGTTGAAGGCTTTACTGGGTGACTGAGAACGCTCCTGAGAGCTGCTACCTGATAGTGAAGATGAAGATGATGAAGAAGCTATCGCTGTGGCATTAGTGGGTGCAGCAGAAGACGCCGCGCCACCATCCTTCTTGTTTTCAGGCGACTTGAGGAACTTGAAGCTCAAAAACCCGGGCAGCTTGGGCTCACTGCCGGTGGGCGACTGGGGGGAGCGGGCGCCGCTCGAGGAGAATTTACTCTGCAGCGGGATGATCTGTTTCAGCTTCATAACATTATTATTAGCCAACAGGGAGCTGGGTCTCTTGGGTTTGTCTGAGCCACCGGCCCCTCCTCCTCCTCCACCCCCAGATCGAGATTTGCTTGCGTGATTCTTGTCGTGGTGGTGATCCCCAGAGGAGTCACCTTTGCTGTCGTCTCGTTCCCTTTCTCTGCGGGCCATGTGCTCTGCCTGCCTCTGCCTCTCCTCCTCCTCCCTCTTCCTCCTCTGCAGCTGCTGGTAATGCTGCTGTGCCTGACGCTCATGCTTCTGCAGAGGAAGGGGGAAAAAAATCACTTAATGTGTTTACTAGAATCAGCACTAACCCAGCTAACTATTTCAAATCTTGCTAAAACCCTTACTACAGTGAGAATTCTGCAGCGACCACTACAAGCTGCAGTAGAGCTGCTGCAACACCCATTAAATTAAACAGACTTTTATTTTTTAAACTATCTGTGCATGCTGCAGTAAAGCATTTGACAAATAGAGTCTGACCCTGTGACTCACCTTAAAGGCCTCCCTGCGTTGATAATCCAGTTTAGCCATCTCCTCTTTGACCCATGTTGGAATGTCAGGAATAGCTACATGGATGATGTACTTCAGCAGGATGGCAAAGTGCTGAAACAGACCAAATAAATAAATCAAAAAATAAAACTCCACATTCCAGTCAGACGTCAGCACAAGACCACAGTGAAAAACAGAAATATTAACCTGCAGTAAAAACATGTGGGCTGTATAACTGTCCTCCTGACACGGCTGACTTCTTTACTAGGCCAAGACGG
Organism: Callopanchax toddi; assembly: GCA_006937965.1. Lineage (NCBI taxonomy): Eukaryota > Metazoa > Chordata > Actinopteri > Cyprinodontiformes > Nothobranchiidae > Callopanchax > Callopanchax toddi. The sequence goes on from SSNR01000036.1 coordinate 603,876, forward strand.
AGCTGGGAGCTGTTCGCCTCTTACAGTTATAGACAGCAGCAGAGTGCAGAGCTGACAGGACAAGGATTTTAAAACGCTACGGGCTGCAGGGACATAAAGCTACTTTTATTCACGTTTTTCCAGGGATTGTTAAACCGTAGACCTGTTTTATAATCAGTCAGAAAATCACTGACATTTTATGCTGTGATAGAATCAGCGGGTTTATTTTTCCTCTCAGACTCAGTGGGCCGAGGCAGAAGGCTCCGCCCATCCTGAACCTGGTTCTGATGCAGGTTTCTACCTGGTTAAAGAGTTCTTGTATAACAGGACGATTTGAATAAATGCTATTTGATGTTAAATCTAATTTTATTATGACTGAATTACATTTCACTGCTAACCTTTGGCTTGAATCTGGACCTGAAATGATCTGGATTTGTTTCTTTGTTCAGCGCTTTGAGATGACTTGTGTTATGAGCTGGTGCTTTAGAAATAATGCAAATACTTATATTAACATAAATGTGGGGAAAGCACTGCTCTGAGCCCTTCAGGCTGACAGACTGGAGCCGTCGTACCTCTAGGATGACGATGGAGATGATGGCCATCTCAGGACTGAGCCACGGGAAGAGGCGCTGCAGCTGACCGCACTGACCAATCAGGTAGCAGTTCACTATGATGGCAATCAGGCCCATGGCTTCCATCGCCGTCTGAGGAGGAGGGAAAAAAAGTGTTTTAGCAGAGCTGTGTCTGCCTGCTTTGTTTAAATCAGGAGGGATTTTTAATTAGCAGCTCCTTTCTGCCAGATTTTAACAGGCAAATGAAATACAATTATTACACGCCACAGCAAATGTTAACACTTTTTACATAATTATAAGAGGCCGCTGAGTTTCAGAGCCACCTACACACCATATGACACCATCATAAGAATATTTTATCTGTCCCTTTTAGCTAAATGCCTCATGAGTCAGCGTAAACCTTCAAAACGAGTCTCTCACCTGCCACTGGCCGATGCACTCCACTCGGACGCCAAAGGGCCTCTGCAGCCCGGTGCACAGCTTAAAAGCATCGCTGCGGATCTCGATGATGTTATTGATGAGCGCACACATAGCAGCCAGAGGAAAGGCAGAGGAGAAGAGCACCACGTAGCCAAACTGGACAAACATCTCCTGGTAGTCATGGAAGGTGTCCTGAAAGAGACATCGCACTGACTTAAACCCCATCTGTAACAAGCCGGGTGTTAAAATCACATTTGGGATGCTTCAGACACCAAAACTTCCTCTTTTTATGTTTAATATAATAAATATTAGAGGAATTGTTCACATGGATTTTTAAGTCTATCCTATTAGAAAAGATGCTGCTTTATTTATTATAAAAGCAAAAATGAAGAAAGGAGACTAAAAATGACCCCAAGCACATTTTTTGCCACTATTTATAATTAAACATAGTAAGTATCCCCCTCAGAGCTACGTTGTGAACGTTTGTTTACTTCCTGTTTTTGCACACGCAGCAGATTGTTTATTCCAGTGATAAAATGAACTCTCCTCTCAGTTCGTCTTGTAAACATGCCGAAGACCAAAAGAACGAGTGAAGGAGAAATAATAATCTGAATGTTACTTTAGAATGAAAATTAGCAGGAAAGCTTTTATTCTTTTAACAAATCCACTAAATCTTCATGAGTCTAGATGATGACGGATTAAATGCTGCATTTAAAATAACACTCAGATTATCCTGGACTGTAAACTTTATGATGATCGGAGCTCTTCTTACAGCATATGTCTGCATGCAGCTCTCCATTTCAGCCTGAGTGAGCGTGGAGCTCTCCGTCTCTTCAGGAGGATCCATCCATGACTCCCTTTTGGTTTTAGTCTCAGTCCTCTCAGCGCTCTGGCCTCTTCTTCTGTGTCGCAGTAATGTGCTGCTCTCAGAGGCAGAGGGCAGCGCCGCGGCGCCGCCAGCAGCAGCAGCATTAATTCCCTCGGCCCCGCCTCCTCCCGAGTCCTTTACATCATGGATTCCATTATCATCGTCGTCATCGCACATTTCAAACACAGAGGCAGGGTCCATTCCTTTTTCCACCATGGTGGGGCTCCCTTCTTCTAGGAAACTGTTTTCCAGGTGGGCACAGACTGGCCTTCTGTCCACCTTAACAACAACATAAACAATCAACAACAGCCTGCGCTACTATTTTTAACCCTCAGAAAGTTCAGCAGCATGAGACAGACTGTTGTACCTTCTCTATGAAGCTGACCTTCCTCAGCTTCAAACCACAGTCGATCAGACTGCTTTCCTCCTCCGTCTCTCCTTCGCTGAACCTCCCGCTGTCAGCCTCGTCCCTCTCACCTCCCTCCTCCTCGTCAGGCACTCCACACCCTCCATTCAAACACTTCTTCTCCCTGTGAGGAGATAAAGGGACGACCAGACGTCAGACAATCGGAGTGTGTGAGCCACTCAGTGGTGTTCACTGAGCGTCTGACAGGCACGAATCATAACAACACACAAACAATAGAGGAAAATAAAGCAGCTTCCTGTTTGAACCCAAGCACTCATATTTGTAGTGACGAACTGTGAGTGTAAATGATCAGTGTTAGATTGTAATACCACACACTCAGGGTTTAAATATAGAAACCTTCGATCCAGCTGCCCCACTCCGGGCCTGGTGCCCCTCAGTCCAGGTCCTGGCATGGTCTGGTCCGTGGGGGAGGCCTGGGCCTTCCCAGCTGCCAGCCGGGCGTATTTCAGCAGCACAGAGAGCAGCAGGTCCCACACAGCCCTCAGAGTGAGCTCCCCCAGCTTGTGGCGCTCGTACAGGTAAGGCTGCAGCACCTCCTTCACATTCTGAAGGAACTGCCGGATGATGAGAAGAGTGGCCAGCATCTGACGGAGACAGGACGCAGAATAAGGAACAAATAGTAAAAACCCAACAGCTGCAGAACAGATAGACGAACACCCATTTACCAAATCAATAAAAAGACAAGTACATTGATTTAATCCTATATAAAAAATGCTGACTTGTCTCATGTTGTGTTTTAAATAACCAAAACAAATAGTCTAAGCTCTCATTATCTTCATTAAAACAAATAAAAACACTTTTCAGTGGGTTTTGAGGCAGTTTGACAAATGATTGATGACAGGAAACACTTAGAACGACGGGTCTGCAGAACTAAAGGTACACAGTACAGAAAGGCTTACCGGCTAATTAAACACTATTACAACCTGAGACGACTTCTAGAGTTTTAATTATTACTTGTAACCGCACAGTCAACACCGTCTCTGCAGAGGAAGAGAAACCTGACAGAGTTTTTAACAACCGTTTGCTTCACACATCTGATCGTTTGCTGTGAGATTTGGGGAGACTCACCGTTATTTTTTGTAAAAATGGATTTTATTGACCAGTTCAGTTTTAGAAAATAAAAGCCTTCAATTCATTTGATTCAACTATGATGTGAAAAACATGCAGGTCTGAGCACATTCTGCTTCTGTCTCAGGGACTTTTTATTGTAATAATCCAGTTTTATTTTTATTATACCAACAATAAAACTGCATAAATACAATTATATAGCAAAGCTGCTGGAATTGTTAGAAGAAAAAAAAACTACAAAAACATAAACTGGGTTGAACCAGACCTGGCAACAACCAAGCTTTTATTTGTTTAATATCTATATTTATTTTATTTATTGAAGGACATTTGAAAGAACTCTATTTATTGGCGTTTACCTAAAAACAATCATTTCCAGCCTAAATGCTGCTGACTCAGTATTTTATAAGCAGCAGTGCAGAATGCAAACACAGAGCCTCAATTCATTTCTGACAGCTCAGAAACAACGTTACTTTCAGTTTGTAGGGAAATAAAAACATAAGTGGATTCTGTTCAGCACAAATAAAGAGTCACACAACTTCAGAATAAAGCACGGAAGGAATTAAATGTTTAAAGAGCTGAGTGGAGGTTTTTAAATGCTTTAACCTATTTTTAATCAATCATTTTCTGTTTATTTATGCAGTCAAGCTTATTTTTCTAAAGGTTTTTATCTTCTGTTAAAGCTACAAAGCTACAAGCCTTCAAAATAAAAGAAAAATGTGAGAAAAAATGAGAATGTAATCATCACCAGAGCAGCAGAAAGCCACAGTCATCTGGATTTTAACAAAGAGGTCAAATGACCCAAAGTGCTGCTGCAGACTGCATCACAGAGACAACTGGATGAATGAACAGGTGAATAATCAGTGCAGGAAAGCAGAAACAGAGACGACTGCTAGAAGACATTCTGTAAACCAGCGCCACGTCTAAAGTAAACGCGTCACAGAAGCAGGTCGTTTCGTACCTCCTTCAGGCGCTCCATGTCTTTGAGGTAGAATCCGATGTAAAAAAGGCTGAGATAAGAATTCACAAACTGAAACTGAAAGAAACAGAAACAGAAGGTGACACAGAGAAGTCAAAATGTAAAATAAAACTCACTGAACTGACTGGATCTAGCAGAACATTCACTTACAAGAACCATTTTGATTATGAGGTTTTTCTCATAGGCACTCTGGAGTCTGTAGTTTTCTACGGAAACATTAAAAAGCACCATCAATAGCAGGAATTTAAAAAACACAGCTAAATATGAATCATGTCAAATGTCTGAAGATCCCCAAAGAGTGTTACAGAATCACAGCTTCATCTTCAGCTCTGAGCACAGCTTTGGTCGCTCACCCATGTCATTGAGCCAGCAGGCGATTTTCCTGTACACCTCGTCGCATGCAGTCACAGTGATAGCTAGCATGATTTTGGGGATGAAGCGAGCGAGCCGAGGCATTTCCTTGATCCCCATCACAAACTCCTGCAGGACACAGAAGGATCTCTTCATCAGTTGACCTCACACATGAGAATTAAGGTCATCTGTCTCAATACACTGCATTGTTTGTGGTTTTCTTACACTTCTAATAAGCATCATCATCACATCCACCTGTGAATTGAAATTTCTCAAACAAACTGGTGATGACAGGTGACTGACCTGCAGCTCAAAGCAGATGAGCATGACCAGGAAGACGAAGCAGAGACACAGGATGCAGATGGGCAGGCTGACCAGCCACCTGAACACGCGTCTCCGCCACGGAGGGTAGTAGAACTCCTCACGTCCCGTTATCGGGCTGCAGCGCTTGATTCCCTGCAGACAGAAAGCATGAAGCAACACGAAAGTGCAGATGTGGAGAGAAAGTGAAGAGGAATCGGAGCTTCAGCTGCTCTCACCCGGAACTGAGGCCTCGGCTCCTCCAGGGACTCAGCGGGCGAGTCCAGAGTTCCCCACTTGTACGCCAGCTCAGCTCCCCTCCTCTTCCATCGCTCCAGGAAGAGGGTGGCCCAAACCACGTTGAACAGTGCAAACACGACGCAGCAGATGTCACGACTCGTCTGAGAAACACAAACGGGAAGAATCTTGTGACTGAGATCAGTCAGAGAGGTGATGGGTGTGATCAAAAAGGTTTCCCCCCTCACCTGATCCGACTCGGTGAGCATCCAAAGCACGAAGCCGATCACAGCAGGATATAACATAGAAGTGGTGTAGAAACCCAGCCAGGCGAAGTACATGGCGATCTTCACCCCAAAGTAGTCACAGATGTCATCTAAAATAACAAAAATCAAACAAACAACTCAAAACGGGAAAGTTGTTTGTTGTTGTTGTTATTATGTGTGGATACGGACCTAAAGGCTGCTTCTCACAAACCGCCTGGACCCACGACTTCATCAGCTGACCGAGGATCCTCTGCTCATGAAGAGGAAACACCTGCTGGATCACACCTCTCGCTTTCAACTCTGGAACTGAAAAACATCAAAACTGAGTTTGTTAGAGCACTAAACTAAAACTGGCATCTCATTTAGCTCCACTGTGCTGAGACGAATGCTGCCTACTGATTGGCTGTCCCTCCAGGAAGCTGATATTATGAAGAACCTCGCCCTGTTTGGCACGTAGATTGTCCAGCCAGTATCTGATGATGCTCTGCCTCTCCTACAACAGGAGGAGGAAACTTCAAATACACTTACATGAACATATTAGCTGCCTGTGTGTGTGTGTTAGTGTGTGTGAGACGGACCTGTGAAGTGAAAAAGCACAGCTCGCTCTCAATGTTTTCATAGATGTAGTCCTCTTCACAGGAGAAGCTTCGCGTTCCTCCACCGAACTCAGGCTTCACCGCCTTCCTCAGTCCCATCTCCTCTGCGCCTCGCAGCAAACTGCATCAAGAGAAATGCATATTTTACTCCTTTTAAGTTTCTAATCCCATCATTTGTCTCAGTCTGCTTTTGTTACGTCTCCCTTTTGTCACCGACTGCCTGCAGATCCCAGAACTCACACATTACGATGACCCTCAAGCTGTTTCATTCTGCTGGTGGGCGGTGAGAGCAGCACAGAGAATGATCGCATAGTAACAGAAAAGGAGGGCTGCGAGTCTCCAGTGGAGAAACATAAACAACCATCCAATTTATTACAGAGATGACTTATGCAGAAAAAACACCTAGAAAATGAGTTACTTTTGAGTCTTTTATTAACTTATTTTATAGGAAAATGTTTTAATAGAGAAAAAATACATTACATTTCTTTATATTTATTTATTTAATCAGTGACAATGCTCTATAAAAACATTAGCCTTGTACAAATACAGGCAGATGCATTGTAGCAAGTTAGCAGAGGGTGACAACTACAGGAAACATACGGGAAAGGGATAAGAAACATCACGTCAACATGTATGATTATCTTTTTGCTGAACGTGAGGAGGACAGAAAATCTGTAAATGAAAGTCAGTCAGAAGAGAATTCCTCTCTCAGGACAGCCACAGAGGAGAAAACTGGTTTCCTGAAGCTGCTACTGTTGTTTCTTCAGAGCAGAGAATAACAAAGGGTTTTAAAGGTGGAGAAGAATGTGAATGAATTTAAAAGGTAAACAAACATTTGAGTAAATAATCAGGTTTTCAAAGTTTCAAAATGTCTGCAGAGTCTACTAGAATGACGATACTGAGCAGGTCATGAGGGCTGTTTACCTGAGACCAACTTGTGATGCAGTAAATGTAAAAATGTGGGGAAAAAAAATCTCTGCACTCAGATATACACGCAATGTGTTGATAAGCTTGGCCAAGTGTTTTTGTCTAGTATTTACTAAGATCCCGAAGTTAATACTCGTTTGCAAAAAACATGCTTACAGTATTTTTGGTGTTTGAAATAGGACAGGAAGTATGCCACCATTTAACTGATGCAGTTTTCCCATCAGTGCACTAACCTTAGCATCAGCATTTTCCCATACAGACAGTAGGTCATTGATGTAAATGCTAAAGAGCAGTGGTCCTAAAACTGACCCCTGTGGTACTCCTACTGTGCATAATGGAGGCAGCAGACACACTGGTGTCGATCACTCAGGTAAGGTTCAGTCCAGTGTTGTGTTTGTATAGAAATATGATCATTTGCATGTTTATTTAGTATCTCATGACTGATAAAGCACCTTACATAATCTGGATGCTTTTCCTAACTTGTTTATTATTACAGGGGCTAAAAATGAACAATAAAGATAAATAAGTTATCAAGGTTTAAACAATGAAAAATTACCTAACTAAACTGATCTCCACATTGTATACATTTCCACAAAATACAAAAACATTTTCACTTTTCTACAATATTGAGAGAAATAACCGTCTACAATAAAATTTGAACAGATATTTTGTCATTTCTTCACCTTTTTCTCCCCTCTCATCAACCCTGTCTGTTCCTTTCCTAAGTCATCTCTCCCATCAGTTATTTATCCCATCTTTCTGTTTTTTTCCCAGCAGCCTCTCTGTTCAGCTAAGCTCACTGTCATATGTGCATGCAGATTTAGCCTTCACGCACGCATCTGCTTAGGCGTTTCACTCATCCATCATGAAGCTGCATGCACAATAAAGTAGGAACAGTCCACTTTAAGGTGGTCTTCTCTTACTTAATTAAACAGTTTTGACCTCGCCCCCCAAACACAAACAGTCCCGGGTTCAGTCAAAGGAAATATGTGGATGAAGCTGACCTTGAAAAGGAGCAGAACACTGCTGAGAAGAGGCATTGCTTCAAAGCTTATGCTAATCTAGCAGACATAATGTGTCATAATAAATGTTAAATCTCAGCAGAACCGGACAGGAGAGGAAAGCATGCTGTAAAGTGTCCAGTCAGAGCAGGAGAATGAGAACTAGATGGTGTGTCAGATAAAAGCAGGAGCTGGAAAATGTTTGTTCCACAATTAGAAAGCTATTGTGCTTTCTGATAAAGTTGGTTTAAAGCACTGGATTTCTTCCTGATGTTCAGCTGATCATAATCAACAATCCTGCCTTTTGTAACCATTCATCCTTTTTCTGCATCTGATCCCAAATCAGTTCACAAGGACAAAAGTCTGAGCCGAGATCTCTAGACTTCCCTCTCCTCAGCTTCCTCCTCCAGCCTTTCCATGAAACACAGATATGATCCAGCACCAGCTGAGAGATTAAAATCTTTAGTCATTTCTGGGTCTTCCCCAGAGCCTCCTCCTGGTGGGACATGTCTGATACACCACTCTAGGGAGGCATCATTACTAAACGCCTGGACCACCTCACCTGGCTGCTTTTGATGCAGTGACTTGCCCCTGGTAGATTACCAGCCTCCTGATCTTATCAGCACCACACCAATTAGTGTTTCATTTTCTCTCTGTTCTACTCACAAAAAAGACCTCAAACCAAAATATACTGCTCCAACTCAGCTCAGTCAGATTTAAAGGCTCTAACTCCTGCCTGCAGGCCCTGATGTAGACCCTCAGCATGATCACATCTTCTACAAAAAGCAGCGATGCATTCCAGAGCTGAGTGAGCTGGAAGTCATCTGCCTCTTGGCTGCACTTTAAAAATAAGAACAAATTCAATGACGTGACTTGTTTTGGTTTTAGAACTGAACTTTGTTTGGCCTCTCACACAGTTTACCTTGTGAGACCAAATGAGCAGAAAGTGTCTCCACAGCTTCAAGAACTCCTGGGGCGTTCGATGGCCTCCACAAATAACACGCCGTGAAGTAGTTCACAGTAATTTTAGTAATTAAAAACTTTTGGGATATTGTTTTGATCTCATAAATTGCAGGTCATTGTAGCAAACAGCAGGTTATTATGTCTGTCTGCTCTGAGTGTAATCAGGTCAGACAGACATCATTTACTTTGAGCATTTTAAGGTAAAACCCACTGGCATGATTTGAGAAAGCACCAAGTCCATTAACCCTGCACCCATCCTACTCAACTTAGCTGCTTCTTTCCATGTCACTCTTTTCCTTATTTACTCCTGATTTTCTCTGTTGTTAATAAACTTTTACATCCAGTAAAGTTTTTATCTGAGAGGTAAGATGTGGGTTTGTGCACTGCGCCAAATGTTGAGATTAAAATGACCCATCTCTAATTTTCTGTCAAAACAAGAGAGATCGCACTGAGCATCAGGATACAAGTAAAAACAATCCAAACTCCTTGGCTGGACTTTTTGAAAATAAATCTCTAATTAAATCTGCAGCCAGAAGCAGAGGAATGCACCAGGCACTTCCACTAATGATTCATCCCATTCCAGCTAAACTGCTGCACCAACTGTAGCAGCAGCTAAATGTGAAACTATAACACAGATATGATTTTATTTACCTCCCAAATCCAGTAGCAGCATTTATAATAAACCACACCTCCAACTCCTCAAGACAGACACGACGTGTTGCATTATTCAGAAGCAGTTTGTTCATTTTTGCTCATTTAGGTCTCTGTGGAGGAAAGTTACAGCTGTAGCTTCTTCATCTACAATCAGCCTGAAGTGATGAAGTGATAAAGTCACACAGACAGCAGTTACAGCATCGCCTGTACCAGGTCACAACAGCTGATCTGAGTTCATGCAGAAAGCAAAAGATTTTCACTTTTTAGAACAAAATGTATTGTTGCTTGATTGAAAACCCAACGAGAAAGCAGTTATTAGTATTAGATGCAGCAAAGTAGATAAATCAACAAAAACAATGTTGCTCAACAGATCCTTCAGATCAGGGCTCTTACTTTTCATATGTAGCGGTGACGAAGAACGCGTAGACTCTGGTTTGCTTATGGTGTCGGATTTGGATGATGAGCTCTGGGATTCCCAGTCGGATGTGGTTCAGTAGCCATAGCAACGTGTGGTCATCTGTAGCATCTGTGGGAAACAAAGGAAACATTTTTCAGGCGCAGTCATTTTATTTGTTTTAATATGTTGCCAATTATTTAAAAAAAAAAACAGGGATGACGCACAATTTCCTTAGTTTTATTTTTACATCTTTACAATAAAACATGAATTTAATATATTTTACTTTTTTATGGGACCAGAGCAGAACATGTGACCCACAAACTGAAGCCTTTCAGCAGCAGATCAGAGTTTAATTCTAACCTCAGGATATTTACTGAATGTCACTCGCTTTCCCGTTTACACTTGACTGCACAGATCAAATAAAACAATATTAAATAATAAATAAATAAATAAATATAAAGCATGGCTCATTTTTCTTGCTCTATTTTTTCCTCCAATGACAGAAAGTGGTATAACAATAATGATACTACTCTGTAATTTTATAATAGTTAAGGTTTTGCACATTTCAATGAATTATATAACAATATTCTAAGGCATATATTGTAGAAAATATTTATAACTGTGAGAGTCTGACCTGCAAATGTCATGAGGACATCACAGTTCTCTGTGGGCACAGTTTTCATCCAAGACTTATGAGACATGAAGTGTCTCCCAGCCTGCAGCAGACGCTTCCCAAACAACTTATCTGAAAGAGACAGAGAGAAAAACAAGGACAGAGTCAGCCAGTAGAAAGACCTTTGTAACGTTTTTGTTCAAAACCTATACACCTGCTGGCCCAACACACAAAGAGACACAAAACACAAATAACAGGACAACAGGACAGATTTAAATGTCGCACTCCTTTGCTTCACAACACGACACTGATGGAAATAACTCCAGCCTGACAGGTCTGCAGGCCACAAACTGTCTGCAGTGTTCGTATTGTCTCATAAACACACACAAAGTCTTCAGATCAATCAAATCTCAGGGGCGCCTAATAATAAAAGAATAAAATATTTCTTCAAGGTTTGAAGCTGGGCAGGTAAACAGCTCTATGACGAATAAACAGCCATGAATTCAGCTCTTGTATAGAAAACTCTTTACTTTGTGAGTCAGAAATACATTACAGTAATAGGATGTACAGAGACGTGTTAGTGTCAGGTGTAGGAATAAAAACAGAAGGCAGTTTGTCCTCGTGGTGTTTGTCTGCAGCAGAGGTTGTGTTGAGCTGTGTTTACTAAGAAGCTGAGGAGGTAATTAAATCAGATATTTAATGTCTTCTAATAACCTCATTCTAACAGTTACATCAGAAATCTGGAAGTTTGCATAATTTTGGAGAATTTTTACATAATAAATATATCTTCTGGGGTTTTGTCTTCACTTTGGCACCTTGTTCATCAACCCCCCGATCCTCCGGAGCTCGTGTTCACGTTGAAACGTCAGAGCAGACAGCTGACATGTTGTCATGTGCTCTGGAAGCAGCGTGAGTACAGACCACGCTCTGCGCTCTGAGGACAGTTTGTGAAAATGGTTTCCCGCTGCTGAATAATAACGACAGCAGCCTGGAGAGACTTTCCGTCCCTCAGCATCTCTGTTGAGACGAAGGCTGTCGGAGGAACCCACAGCTTCCTGAAGATCACACACGGACATGCTCACCATCACCAGCAGTCATCATCTGCTATTATACTTATTTCTATTTAGAGCACCTTCAGATAAAAAGTTCACTTTAGTGATGGTTCAAGTGGATGAACACAGAAACACACAGAGGTCAAAGACATGACAGGTCATAAATATTATCAGGGTATCAGAAGCTGTGATTCCCTCTGTGTGCAGATCCAATAAACAGCTGTCACATAAAACCGTCTGTGTGCTGCTGCTCAGTGTGTCCTCCTACTTCCTGGAAGTGTGGGGCTTCAGCGGGGTAAAAGCAACACGCTTTTCTGAGAATATACATATTTATATGAACATGCAACATAAAACAGCTGCATACAACAAAACCCATCTTTTTGTCCCAGTATTTAACTTTGGCTTTTTTCTGTAATATTAGGTCTCCTGATTTTATCCAAGTTTTATCCTTCATGGATCGTTTGGTTTTCTCCTCAACCCAAGGGCGTAGATTTGCTCTTGTCATTGGTGGGGACCAGAACAAGGCAGGAGGTAGGAGAGTGTGTGTGTGTGTGTGTGGGGGGGGGTGTCGTGCGCTGCAGAATAAAGCGATATGTACTGTAACGCTGGTCCCAAAGTTAATATCACCGGGAAAATGCCTGATGTCCACCCAGACTCAGAGCAGGTGCCGTAGGTTTAAGCGGCTCTGTGCGGGGGGGGGGGGTCACACTGGTTAAACCAGACACGTACGCCTCCTTCCCCTGGACACAGGTCCATGCACAGCAGCACAGGTAGTACAAAGCAGTGAACTATCTTGTTGTGACTTCTTGGTCTTTGATTTCTATTTCTGCTGACACACACCTGCCCTCTTGTGGCGTTTTTTTGACATTACAACAAGCATTATTTAGAGCGCATTTAGTTGAAAATCCTTGGTAGCTATAAGTTAAATTACAACAAACTTTTTTACAGTGCTTCTAGCTTCAAAACCTTAAAAAAAGAAAAAGTATATTAAAGAACATCTTCTTTAATGTAAAACCATTATTCAGCAGTACTTAGGGTATGTTTAAATACTGTAATTTTAAAAAACCTAATAAATCAGGAGAGTAGTGTTTGAAAACAGCTAGTGTGATATTATTTACACTGCTTTTAGTTGAAAAAAACCTTGGTATCTGTCACCCTCTTGTGGCAATAAGGTGAAACTACAACAAACAATCACAGCGCTAAACCTGGAAAACTAAACAGTAAATTAAAGAACACCATCTCTAAAGTAAAACCATTATTCAACCATACTTTGTATATGTTAAAATACCGTAATTCTTAAAGAATCAGGGGAGTAATGTTTGAAAACAGCTAGCTAATGAAGTGAAGTGTATTCAGCAAGGATGGTAGTACAAAGCAGTGAACTATCTTGTGACTTCTTGGTCTTCTTTGGTTTCTGTTTCTACTGACACACACCCGCCCTCTTGTGGCAGTTTTGTGACATTACAACAAGCATTATTTACAGTGCTTTTAGTTGAAAAAACCTTGGTATATGTCGCCCTCTTGTCGCAATAAGGTGAAACTACAACAAGCATTATTCACAGTGCTTTAAAAACCTGGAAAAATAAACAGTAACCATTATTCAGCCATACATAGGATATGTTAAATACTGTAATTTCTAAAGAAGCTCATTAAAAATCAAGGCAGTATTGCTTGAATACAGCTAGCTAATGAAGTGAAGTGTATTCAGCAAGGATGGTAAGCTCGTCGGTCCGCCGGGCTGCACATATTTGTGGGGAATGGGGATACAGCGCTACTTCTGCATCCTTGGATCAAATTATTGGTGGGGACAATTCAGTGATAGCTGGGTATTGGTGGGGACACGTCACCTCCGTCCATGCCAAATCTACACCCATGACTCAACCTCATTTCCAAAATAATTCAATGTTAGGTTTCTGTTAAGTAAGATAAATCATTGGGGCAAAGTATAGAAGAATTTAAAAACTTTCTAAAGGGTTTTTGGAGATCAAATCACAGATAAACGAGGAAGTAGAGGCTGATTTAGGCCCCATAGGCTGATCCATGCCTGCTATTATACCCGATACCTGTGTTGTGTTAAAGTTGGTTCAGTTGCTGAAACTGAGCTTTAAATCTGTTTTGTTTCATTTAAATTTATAAGATTAGAAAATTTAATATTTATTTATGTATTTATTTATTGATTTATATGACTTTAAACATTTAGATAATAAAATACTGAATTCCAACAACATAAAAACAGCCCACTCAGTACATTTTAGGAAAAAATCCTTTGTACCTGAGAAAAGTGTTTTCTCTCACAGTAAATCAAAACACGGTGTTACAAACTTGTTTATGTGGAGAATTTATTTTATAAAAATTCAAGTACTTACATAAAGCCTGTAACAACCTCATCTTACTCCCCTCTGAGGAGGATTTTCACACATCAGAAAAGTCCAGACAGGAAGCACAACAAGGTGGTTTTGACTTGCTGATCTCCAGTGGGTTTTCTTAGTTCAGAAACGTGACTGGTCGCTCAGCTGGGCTTTAGATAAAATGCTGCAGGAGCTGCTGTGACATGACAGAAATCCTAATGAGTTCTGTATTCATCACTGAGGGCAACACACACAAACACACACTCCAGAAACAGCCAGTGGATTGGCTTCAACACTCTACAAAGCTCCAATTTATGCATCCCAGTCTGCGCTCAGACAGTTTGCATGAATTTATGAATTTTCTACTTGGTTTAACATTAAAAGCAGTTCATAAATCACAGATTAGGGTTTTAATGTATGAATGAGGACCGTCTGTCAGGTGTGTGTCTGACTATGAGTAATATACCTCTGAACTCACAGAAAATGTCTAATTTATAAACAAATATACAGATCTTTGCAGAGCAAATGTAGAGATGTTTTCCCACTTTGCAGGTCTGGAGGTTTTTGTTAACATGATGCCAAAAAGAACAGACTCCAGCAACTGCTGCTGCTCGTCAATGTGGGAAAGGTTACAAGGTAATGAGGTGTCAAACAACATGGAGTGCACGCAATCATTGGGTCAGCCTGAACCCCTATGTGTACTAAAATTAGGTCATGAAACAGGGCAAACATCCCAGCAGGCACAGCAGTAAGTCTACAATAAGATGGCTGGAAAAAACAAATTCCATAAAATTATTTTAAAATCCTTAATTTACTCAGGCCACCTTGTGAAAAACAGCTCCAAATGTCAAAGGTGTCATGGTGTGGATTTAGTTTTTCCATGAATGTTTCTGCATTAAGAACAGTTTACATCTTAAACTAACTGACAATGCAATATGTTTGTTGCTCATCTGAGTTTTATTAAATAATACTATTAAAAAAAGTTCCACTTGTCATTTCATGTGAGAGAGGAGAAAAAAAGTCAGATAATTTTCAAGTTTGAAATGCGCCTGTATGTAACAGAAACCAGGTCGATGCAGAGCAGCTTATACCAGGACCGGCAGTGATACAGATAAATCCTGAATCACTCACAGCCTTCACAGTCAGGTGACTGTAACGCTTATCAGACCACGGACAGGCAGGAGGAACGCTCCGGATGTCTGTCTGTGATCTGAGCTGCTCTCCGAAGCAATTCTCTGGATGGTTATGTGCCTGAAGTGTGTGTGTGTGTGTACCTGTGATATAAAACACCAGATTAATCGAGTGTAAATTTTCAAGCAAAGTGCAAAAATGAAGGTCATAAGAGGACGTTAAAAGATGTTTTACTGCTGTGTGAGTGTGTTGATAATAATGTGTTCCTGCTTGGATGAAGCTTTCAGTGAACTTTTATTATTCATTATTATTATTATTATTATAGGTTTTTATTTCATAGATGAGTAAAAATGTATTGCTTCAATTCATTCATTAAGCATTTAGTGACAATGGGGAGAAAACCTTCCATTTCACAGGGAACAAACTTGTGATAAAAGTTGAAGGATCGCTATTTGAATCCACTTTTTGTGGATAATTTTTTTTAAGTAAACAGGTATCAAGACCTACTTACAGTAATATAATAATTATACATTTAGGGTTTGTGTTGTATTTTTAATGTTTAATATTTGCTTTTCACTTTTTTAGTGAGCTGTAACATGACAAAGGACAGCAGATAACAAAAGGAGCCATGTTGGCTAATTCTGGTACATTTACATTTATCTATTGTTAATTGATCTATTATTTTGTGAAATAAAGTAATAAAGCGTGAGCAGCATGGTTGTTTGTCTCCATGTGGTCCTGTGATGGACAGGTGACCTGATCTTATTAGGTTGATATTTACTCAAAGTTCTCACATTTTCTTCTATTAGTTTCAGGTTATTCCTCAACAAAATGTTTGTCGAGTCACCAACCATGATCAATAGGTGTGTAATAAAAGTATCCAACATGGAAAGAACACTCAGAAACCGACATAGGGAGAACTACTTTAGGTTTTACTAAGGGTAAGAAATACTGATCCACACAGAACGATCATCTAGTGACTGGAATCAGCCAATCAGAAACTCACTAATTGGCTTTTCAGCCAAGCTGATGCCAAGCAGCAATAAAAACCCTGAGTGCTAATTCATGCTAACAAAAACAGATCTTCCATGTGGAAGTTTTGCTTCCAGAATCATAACTTTCAAGCAAATCAGAAAAGTTTTCTGTTAATTATACTGTAGTTATTTGAGATCAGAGCTGGACAAGAATACAAAATCTGACTCTCAAAGCCTGAATCCATGCATCTGTTTGGTTTTGCTGACAAACTTTGATGCATTTATGTATTTGGAATCATTAAAGACACAGGATAACTCCCAGCTCGACATTAAACAGAGTGAAAATCGACATCACTGATAAAATGCAGAGATTTTTCAAATCATTCTCCAGAAATTGATGCCTTTGGCTAAATGATGTCCAGCACCAGGGTCTATTAGAGCAGAGCATCATTGTAAAGCTCGACTCTTGTTTAGCCTCTTGTGTGTGGGAGGAAGGGAATGGTAGGAGCTTTGCTAAGTGTGTGAATGAAACAAATGACTAACAGAATAGAATCATTACATTAGTAACTGGGACAGAGCGTCTAATCAAGTTCAAACGCCCAACTATTTTTCTTTCCTGGAATCATTTCCTTTCCCTGACTGTCTGTTGCCACTACAGACGAGCCCACACACAACCAACTGGATCCTGCTGCTGACACTCAGTCAAGTCTGTCTGCGACTCTCCGTATGTCACTTCTTAAAGAGGCAGACACAAACACACACAGCCATGCAGACAGGAAGGAAAACTAGAACTCAATCCTGAGCTTCTTACAAACAGGTGCAACAATTTTATACAGACGTTTCAAATCTAGTCATGCAGCTGAAACGTTTGACATAAATAAGACCCTAGTGAGGGGAGAGCGGATCGAGCCAAGGACTCTCTAACTTCTGCCTGAAGGGCCTGAGGGAAGAAACTCAAACAATAACCCACCTTCTCCTTTCTCATCCCTTCTGCTTTCTTCTTACTTTTGAAACATGGACTGACTCTATTGCTTGCAGCAACAGCCACTCCACTATACGCCCCCGATGAAAGGTGAATGCACAGACTGCATACATTTACAGAGATAACACATTCACAAGCCAATTCAGCCTCGTAGCCTTCGTTTTTATGCCAGCTGTAAACCAAGATGTGTTTTAGAGAATATGCAGTCGAGCACTCCACCGTCTTCCTTTCAACTCAGCCAGCTCTTCTGCTTTACACCACAGCCCTGTTGATCTCTTTCCTCTTAAACTTGTTTATTCCACTACTGCCTCTTTCTCTCTCCTAAATCCTCTCACTTTACATCCTCCAAGCAGAAATCAGTCTGTCCCTCTTTCCTTCTTTTCATGTCTCTCTCAGCCCTCCTGCCTGTGCACTCAGGCTGTCTCAGGAGGTATTTGTCATCGTCGTGCACATAGAGCTTTGATGAATGAAGCCTTCAATCTAGAAACAGGAAGAGAAGAGTGGGAATAATTGATACTACAAATAAACCTGGTTTCACACACTGTTGTTTCGGTGGCAAAGCTTAGCGTCTTCTATTAGCTGACGCATTGCCTCAAACCTTTTTCCATCACTACAGCGGGTCGGACAGTTACGACAGCTGTGATATTTGAAAACGTTTAATAATACCGGTTGATTTCATAATTGTACTACAGTCGGTCTGAAAACAGGGTTTCCATGAACTAATCGTAAAATGTATTTAACCATTAAAATATGCTCAAATGAAATTGTTTCTTGGTGTTTTTTATGGACAGAGTCTATAGATGTAGTCGTGGAGAGGAGGGTGTCTGGTTTGGGAACATCTAGTTCTCATCTCTGCTTTTTGCAGATGATGTGGTTCTGCTGCTCGTCTTCAAGCAATGCCCTACGGCTGAAAGGATAAAACATCCTTGGGAACACCTTGGGATCCCCCTGGAAGAGCTGGAGCATTTTGTGGGAATAAGGACACCATGATATCCCTTTTGCTCCAGTAAACGACCTTGGATAAGCAGAAAGAAATTGGAATGGACTTCAGCAGCCTTGTTGCATGAGAAAATAAGTTGTTCAATTTTCTAAGGATTTTTCATTTGATGGAATTCCAAATGTCAGAAGAATAAATTAAAGAACTCTTAAAGGGGAGCAGACAGTACTTCACACATCTCCTAAACCCCAGGAAGCAGAGGGACTCCTGAGCAGACCTGTGTCTTTAGACCAGCCTGCATGCACACAGTCTGCTGTACTGGCCTATAGATGTTAATGTTCCAGTTGAGAAGGAGGTTGAAGGAGATGAGTGTCTGACATCCTCCACTTCCATCACTGCCTTACTGTTGAGCTCAGAGATGTTATGGATCCAGGACACCTGGCCGGGTCAAGCATCAAGGTGCTTAGAGCCAAAACAGAAACTTTGTGCTGAATGCACAGCAGCTGTAAATATTCCACCTTATTTTCCAAAGAACTGACACCATGAAGAACAGGTGATTCCATGGTTGTGCAGCTTTCTTGGCTCTTTAGCCCTGTTTGTGTCTCCTGGCTCTGTTTCATGGCTGTGTGCTTCCTCACCCGGCCTCTTTAGCAGTTCACTGTATATCTCCTCCTCCTTCACGACAAGTTTGTTTTTTTCACAGACTGTTCAAGGTTCTCCATCACCAGCCTTTGGCCATTTCTTAGAGTAGGCAGACAAAGGCACGCACTTTTCTCTGGCGTATGAGTGGCTGCCGGGCATTTACACAACGCAGTTTCTGAACTCAGATGATCGAGTTACCTCCTCAACCTGTCAACACGTTCAGCAGGAGCCTGTTAATATTTCATTAGTAGAAATCAGGTGTGTCAAAGCTGAGAAGCATCTAAAACATGCAGGTGGGCCCCAACAACCAGGACTGGAAAACACTGAGCCGCAGAGCCCCACAGGCCGGATACCAGATAACACAACAAAATGATTGATGTGATGTGTGAAAATTACAAGAATTATATAATTACCCAAAATTTATTTGAGTTTAATACTATAATTGGATTAGAAACTCTAAGTAGATTTGTTCTGAAGACTACAAAGCTGTTGTTTTTGTAATACAATGACTAAATCAAGGTCTACATCTAATCAAATAGATGTACTCCCATCTGAAAAGGCTGCCTTCACTCCAGTTGTGCTTTTAGGTTTAATTTCTTTTTTTCAGCCTCATAAACAAACATTTTGATGGAAATTAAATCAACATTTTCCAGTAAATTGGACACAATAATTTGTAGTGTGATAAAAAGTCCTTTCACTAGTTTGCCACAAATATAATGTCCGTCACACCTGTCTAATGCTGGTTCTACTAAACTCCCGCTACAAATGGCTGCATGGTCTTCCTTTATTGTGGCACACATGGTGCTCATGACACCAGCTCCATTTCAAAATAAAGCACCAACTTCCTCCTCTGCTGATTTCAGTTCCCTACTTAGAATTTTTGAAGGAAGGAATTCTGATCATAGACAAAAAGTACTAGATTATCCTTTCCCTGTATTCCACTTCTCCACTGTGTTGAATAAAATTGGGTGTTTTTTTTGTGTGTGCAATCTTCTGTAAACACTGTGAAAAGAAAGAGATGTGCTTAAACGTTCGGAAAAAATGTCAACTTTGAGACCAAATTGTTAGAAATAAAATCATCAAGATGTTAGATCCTGTAACAGTTGGTATTTTATTTTGAACTCTGGTTTGATTGATGAAAAACAAACATAATGTTGAGGCCTTGTGGAAAAAAGAAATTCAGATTGATGTGGTGATGCATTTTTTAAAATGCATGAAGTCAAAATGAGAAGCAACCAAAACATTAAGTTTAATAAAAGTCACCCAAACCTACAACAAAGTCCAAAGTAAAAATCTAAAAACTTGACCTCCAACGTGTAAAAACTTCATCCATCAGAAACTAAATAACGCCAACTTATAAACAATAAAATATTGACTGAAATCATTTAATTTATACCAAATATGGTGAAACCAGAGCTCCACAGACACATAAATCACTGAAGAAGCCTGAGATCAAAGAACCAGTAGATGAGGGTTTCCTGTCCATGACAGAAAGATGGGAGGCGTCATCCCAGTCTTTTTGACAAAGTGAATAAAATACCACTGTTCTTGGATGTCATGACTCTGGTTTCCTCATTAACAGTAGCAAGAAGCATATTAGGAACTCGTCCTTGACTTCAATATAACAATGATCACATGTGACATTGAAGGTACCCGTGGCTGAGAGCCAAGAAAAGGACGAGGCCAGAGGATGTAAGGAGAGACGAGGTACGGCGGTGCTCCCACAGCAGAACAGCTAAAGAATCGCTTTACCCCTCCCATCTTCTTTCTCTCCTTTGCATCACTTTTTCTATGCTACCAACCTAGACTCAATAAATCTGCCTCCTTCGTTTCCCACTGTGCATTTCTTCCTGCCCGCCAGGCTAATTGCTGGATTATTCTAGGTTAGCTTGTAAATCTGAGTGAGCTACCTTGGTGAAAAAGCAAAAAAAACAAAGTGAGAGCTGTCAGGTGTTTCATAAAGCTGGGGTTAAATGAGGAAAATAATGAAATGTGCCATTCAGTCAGGTACTAAAGCGGAAAAGTAGCCAGTTATATGCCCCATTAGTGCAAAATACAACTTCATACAAAACCACAGACTGTTATCTAACAGCTGAATTGAACACTGTCAAGCCCGGGATTACGAATTATGAATAAACGAGTGGCAACGATGAATAAAAAGTAATGAACAGAAGCCTTTGTGGAGCAAACAGACCTCCTTGTTGAGAAGTGAGCTTCTGCCAAAAGTGGAGGAAGAGTTTTCTGATGAACACAGAACAAAAGGATGCAGATTTCACTGCCTGGTCTTTCTGTGTTGTACTGAGTGAGTATGGAGTCGAGCAGAATATTTCTGCCTAGATTAGACGAATAGCTGGTAAATCACTTAAGTAACAACCCAACACTCATATCTGTGAAATCAACATGAAGCAGAGAACAGAAGCAATGAATTATTAGAAATGAACAGGCACAGAGTAACCCGTTAGCCTGCAGTTCCTGGATGGTATTCAAATCTGCTCTGAATGTGTTTCTGTGTGGATTTTTTTATCCAAGACAAAACCTGAAGCCTGTCCCCATGTAAAGAACATCAGCCTCATGTGGCCCAATGATCTGGCTCGGATATAAAAAACATTTATCCCAAAATGAGACATAAAAAGGATCAAATCAAATGAGATGAACTAAAAGCAAACCAAAGGCCAAAAAACAAGACAAAATGATAAATAAGAGATGTTACATATAGAAAAAAAAAAACACATCAATGTGGCCAGTAAAGACTAATATGTCAAATATGTGTGATGAATATGAAAAAAATACAACTCAAAAAGAGTTCAATGGTTACAAAGAGGTACAAAACTGAACAATAAGTTAAAACTATAATAAATGCAAACGAGCACAAACAGGTGAAAATGGATGAATTTTCTTCCTCTAAGTTTCACATCGTTTTATTTTCTGTTCATCTTCTTAATCACTAAAGATAAGGAAAAAATGAGAGAATCTTCAGCACATTAGAACAAATTCAAAACACATTTCTATCAACACACACAGAAAGAAAATAAAAGGAGGATCTGCAAGAATTGTTCAGTGAGCATCGGGTAAAATGGGTTTCTGCTTGTATCAGAAACGATCCGGCGTACTACAAGACCACAGAAAATAACCAGAGGTGTGATTTTGTAGAGCGGTGACTCAGCCTGGAGACTCGGTGAGCTGATCTGTACGATGTTTTCTATTCCTGGACAGGAAACATGCAGGAGGCTCCGATCAATACGCCAGGGGAGCCGGTGATTACTGTACATTACTATTAAAAAATCCTCTAGTTCATTCACCACTCAATGCAAGCCTCGTGCCATTTAAAAACGGAGAACGTTAGAAATGTTAGTCCATCCTGATTCATTCAGCTCTGGAGTTTCCACAAGTAACTAAATTAAATGGGATTAAAGACGGGACAGTATTTAGGCAAATTCAATCAAGCTGTAGAAGTTTACAATAAGATGCTGTGTTAAAATCACAGCTAAATATGAGACATATTTCATATTACTGTCAGTTACAACAACTCCATTTACTGCTTTTTTATTCCCTGCAGTTTAAACCTGATAAAATCTCCTCAGTTAAAGAAAAAAGCAACTACTTCAACAAATTCTAAATGCAAATATTGGAGTTTTCATTGTTTATTCTCTGTGAAAGCTTCTCAGGCATCTTTAAGAAACATTTCATAATCACATCCTATTTCCTATCCTAGTAAAAGAGCTGAAGTTGCACAAAAATGTGGGATTTTTCTGGCAAAATAAGTGTCATCAGGCAAATATGCATCTAAATAAATGGAGTTTGTGTTCTTTACAAGAAGGATGACATACAATAAACACAAATTTAGGAAATAAAGAAACAGGTGAAATGAATTTAATGAAAGCCAGAACTTTCCAGGTATAAAGAAATGTTCCTCTGATAAATGTTACCCACATGCAAATTTATATTTAAAGCTCAGGCGAACAAGGAAGTAGAGTAATACCATCTGACTGTCAACTCACTGCTGGGTTCAGGTAAGCCTGAAGCCAAAGGTTTCACTTTTAATTCCACTAAAAGTTTAGAACACACTGAATGAAATTATGAACACGAGACGTGGCGTTAAAGCAGATTTTTGAAAATAGGGAAAAACAGTTTTTGAAGCAATAACTCACTGAGCTTGTAAATAAAAAAAAAGATTATTAAAAAAATATTTAGAGTATAAAATTGTAAGACTGGAGTGAGATGTTCATGTTGAATGATCACTGGAAACAAACATCCCTCAGAATGTTTAAGATCTTTTTTAAACTCAAAAAAAGAAAAGAGGAAGATTTTGATTTGATGTTATAGTCCGCTGGTCTTAATTAGATATGCATTTGCTTTAATTCCAAGCCATTCTGTGGCTTTTATGCTCTTCTATGCTTTATCTAAACAGATTTAATCAATGTAATGTCCAAAAAGAGCTTTTCTTAGATCAAGAGTCGATCCTTTGGATGTTTTCTGAAGGTGAAATGTACGGGCGTAATAAAGACCAACAAGGACAGATCCATAAAAATACTCCTGTGTCCTAGTGATGGATAGAGTATCCGGGGAAGATGAAAACGAATACAGTAAGAGACGTGCTTCTCCTACATCTATTTCCTAAAGCAAGAAAAAAAAGCCCTCATTCAAACAAGAAGTCCTCAAACAAGACGATTCAAGAACATTCTGATGGGGGTGAAATCTAAGAGAAGGACAAATAGCCAACCTTTTATCTGTCACCCACAGCTGTGGGCTTTATGCTAATGTTCAAGCAGAAAGAACTGTTTCCCAAGTATCCAAGATACAAGACTTTTTCCAAAAATGCCTGAGAACTGGTGTGAAAACTATCAAAGAGAGAAAAGCAATAAGAGCAATCTGGAGATATGAATTTATAATCACAGGAAGTCTGCAAACAAACAGATAACGCCGCTTCAGGCAGAGGTTTCACTTCGGATTTGATCCTGCTTCAGACGGTAATAAAGAGAAGATGGTGGGGATTGATTGCACCTCTGCTAAACAAATCTAAAAAAATGGCAACAAAATGAGTCACAGGAGGGTATTAGCAGAGAACAAAGAATGATATAGAGGACAAAGACCCACACTGGAGACACCATGTGATTTAAAGCTCCCCTGCTTCTTATTCACGGTCTCTGTGTCAACCCAATATGTTCGTTTATGACTCCAGAGCTAAACTCCACATGTTTCTGGCCTTTTAGCGTTTTCAGGGGGGGAGACAGCGGAACAGCAAATGTGGACAATGTCCTGCTACCAAACCTAAAAACAGAATTCTTCTATGGTCATTGTATTTCTCCAGGGTGTGCTTAGCAACTATGAGAAGAGAAAAAATAAATCCAAACCTAGTGAGTCTGGTCACAGAAAGTAGAGGACAGGGTGACCGAACCCACTTTTCCCTCTCAGTAACGCAGTTCAAATTGAACAGGATAAAGCTGGTCACTGCTTTGATCTCAGAGACGAGACCAAACTCACTGATAAGGTCTGTGGATGCGTCACATAAAGCAGGAGACGAGCATCACCAGCAGCACTTCTCTCCGTGCTTCCAAATACTTTAAGCTTTGGGGTGTGCATTATCAGTTTCTGTGTAAAGTTTGATAATCTTCATGGCTATAAATGGAAGAGAGTAAACTTCCAGAGGGTACAAAGAGGGATTTAGAAGTTGGTGGGCTGGAGAGGAAAAGAAGCATTATGGATGATGTGATAAAGCCATTAAAAACAGAGAATTTATAGGGCGGGTGAATCATCACTGGCACGACTAAATATTTATAACAACTCTGGGAAATTATCTGTGACTTCCTGAAACATTTCTGCATGTTTAGTAGCTCTGATTATAAGCATCTACAAATCTGCAGAGTGACAAAAATACTGCAGTTTTGTTTAAATTCCTCACAGTATCGAGGCAGTTTATCAAATGTTTGCAATTATCATTAAAAGATGTCTGAGTATTACTATTCACATGTTGCACAACTCAACTTCCTTTTAAATCCTGAGGTCTTAGAGTGTTTTTTAAAATATATTTCTAATATGCTATGCTGAATTTTAGAAAACTGGGGGTAAAATTATTCCGTGAATGTAGAAACTGGCAATTCTTCAAGAAAATGCAATGTTCATGTTTGTTTTTCTTCCTTAAAACATTAAAATCTGCACTGATGGCCATGTAAAATACTGAAAAAACAGCCCTTCTTGAAAAAATATGTACAAAATGCACTTAAGACAAATTTACATTTACTGGTTTGGAGCAACAACAACAAAAAGACTTAAGTGTATTACCTGGGAAAGTAGTTGTGTTCAGAAAACAATAAATGCACAAACAGTCAATTGAGATTTTCTCTCATCAGATGCATTTAGCTCATATTTTTAAGTCATATTAAGCTGGAAATGTTGATACTTTAACCTAAATTATACACAGAAGGTGTTCCTGTCACCTCTTAGGCACATCAGCTCTTTCAATAAATCCTGAAGCAACTATAACAAAATTATGTAATTTTCTTTTGATTCTGCATTTTCTATCAACAATATCAAGCCTTTCTTTTCATGTGCATCTCTAAAAACGCAATAAGACACAGCTAATGTTGCTGCAGCTGAGGTCACTAAGTTGTAGGTGAAACACTTTGTCTACGAGCACCACAACCCTCTGAAAATCCTAAGAACCATCTCAGTAGGACATTTATGAATGCTGTGGCACTAAAAGTCGAGTCGACAGCCAGCTGTGACGCTACAAATGTAAATGAGAACAGAAACACACAAATTTGACAGGGATGAAGAGGATGAAGAGGATGCAATTAATGTTTATCTCTCAGACCACAATCAGAACACGATACGCTTAATAAGGTCAGATTAGCACCGATTCCGATCAGTCCTCCTCTACGTAACATAAGCTGATGAGTTTTATGTTTCTGGTATTCAAAAAGTCCGTTTAGAAGGAAAACTCTATATTATAGATACAGATTGACCATAAGTGCCCACTAAACTTTAAAATCAATAGAATTAATAGCAACTAGTGTAACAGCAATGACAATTTGAAGTTAATTTGATGTTTTTTTACAAGTCAGCATAAAATACTGTCCCTTATTATAAGTTAGTTCTCCAAAGTAATCTGGTAGCTGTGTCTCTGACCTCCTCAGTTGAGGGTAATAAAGATAAAATATCACCAGCAGCAAGGTCACCCCACTGAGAGATGATTTTCCTCCACTTCAAGTGCAGCTAATGTGCAGCTCAGCATTTACACCAGAGGAGGAGAAGAACAGAAAATGTTTCTGTTGTTTGTACACTGAATTACAGCGATGTAGGCAGAGAGGCAGATGTAAGGAGAGGCATTAAGCTCGGAGTCATTAGGCACGACACACTGCTGGCGTTTTATCATTCAGCATTCCTCAGCCTCTTCACTTATGAAGCTGTGGGAGGGCGTAAACCAGTGGCTCGATCATTCTGCTGCTGAGAAGAACAGCTTTTCTTTTTGGAAAGTTCAGAGTGATGCTTTTTCCTCTCAATGCCACCCTCATGCTGCTGTATTTAAAGAAACCTGCGTGACACTGAACCTGACTAAACCTGTCAGAGGCAGAGCTGAGGGTTCAACCTGCTTACGAGGCAAAGAGCAGAAGGACCCCAGGTTCCTGCTTAATGCATTCCCTTCATGCACTTAGCAGCCTGTAAAGAGTCTGTATGGAGTTAAATAAGTTTACATGGAGGAAAGTAGACCCTTAAATTCCACCTTTGCCTCAGAGAAGCCCAGTGTTTTCAGATTAGAACAGGAGTGAAAAAAGGCTTTAAAGCTTTAAAAGCAAAATCTGCTTAAGCGTCTACCCAGCATAGAGCACACAAAAAAGCAAAACACAAGCAAAAGGATATGCTTAGTCCATGACACCAGTGATAAACAATAGCCTCAGTTTAAAGGATAAAATGGAAAAGGAATTTGTTTTTAAAGATTTCACATTTAGGGGGCTTTATCTAGAGACCTTTCTATTGGAAATCCATTAAGATCACATGCTTTACACAAGCAAACCAAACCTCACCTTGTTTAACACAACTGTGGTGGCCGATTGAGCAACCAGAAAATACATGACCTCATTTCTATAAGACAGAGTCTTATCAGCGCTGGTCTCAGAGGGAGCGCAGTCTAATTGGTGTGACTTTTACGTTGCTTTTTCTAATGACGAGCTCTTAATTAATCCTTGAAACGAACACTTGCGTGTTTGAGCTACAAAGGAAGGTGGCACAGAGGATCAAAGTCACTGCGGTCTGCTGTGGAAGGATTAGGAAAATATGGAAGAGGAACAGAGCCTATTGAGCTTCCAAAAGTCCGGAGAAGAAAATCCTTCCAGGCTGCCACCAAAGTCTCAGCTGAATGAAGTCACCCTGCTGCTGCGTTGGCTGACACGACACACACGAGGGGGGTTATGGGATATCATGGTTTTCATTCTGTAGTCTCTACACTTCTTATTTATAACCAGTTTAAGAGGATGATCACTTTGATGCTTTAATTATTCTGTTTGTTTTTTTTTTTATTATTGTCATAGATCACTAAAAATTTATTTTTTTCAAGGTTTATCCAAAAAATACTTCTTCATTTTGAATCTGACACAAGGGACATATTTTAAAACACTGGGTCTGGTGGCAACAAAATAATGTAAATATATTAAAAACTGAATGATTTGCATGAAGTAGAAGCAACATGCAACCAAAGGACATTGTTTTCAGGGAAGACTTCATGTTGATCTTAATACAGCAACAGGACTTCACAGTGAAAGAATATAGGTCCTGCAGTCTGGACTTTAAATTTATTGAAATCACTGAACAAAAATCATGTTTACTAATATGAATAAAAAGGAAAGTGAAGCAGATCTGCGTTAACTTTTTGGAACATATTTCAGACAACCTCATTTCTCAGTTGTTTTATTCTAAATTCTGTAGCTATTTTTCAATAAAGTACCATTATTTTTGTTTAAAATGGAGTAAATTGTGTTTATTTACTAATATAATGTAATCTGATTACAGATTTGACAGGAGAGTCACATGCGACTCATATGATGTTATCCCTGATTGTTTTGGGGGCTCACACATGAACTATTGTCATTATATAGAAAACATATTAATAACTGCTCTGCATTTGTTAAAAGGTTATTGTGTAAAATCATAATTGTTTTATATCTCAGCTCTTCTGAGATCCCACTCTGTCCCTTCAATCCATGACTGCCTAGCAAATGAAGTCAGTGTATAACTGAACTAATCTTCACACTGACCCTCCAGAGTGTCCGTGACCCATTCAAACACCCAGAGAATGACATCAGTCTGCTCTTCCAGCCAGCTCAGGTTACCTCCACCAAGTGTGGAAAGGAGCGCTCCTGCTGACAGCCCATTGCTCCACTGCATCACTCTGCAGCAGAGCTCCCAGGGAGCAAAGAGGCTGCCTCTGCACCCTGCATGCTGGGAAAGAATCCAGCCAAGGCTCCCTACTGGAGCTAATATTCTAATACACTGAAATCCTGAGATGCTGATTAAATCCACTGGCTGTGTTATTAACAGAGAGCATGCTTATTCTGTTTTAATTTTAGCAGTATCTAAATCAGGGAGAGCACACAGAACAAAAATAAACTAAGACATAAGGAGGTATTTCAAGCCCACAAGCTAACCCTAACAAGTTACAAGCATTTATGGTTTATTAAACTGACAATTAATGCACTAAATACGTCCTTAAAACTGATGTCAGTCTAGTCTGGTCAGGGTGCAAGAGTTTAGAGATCCCTGGTTTGTTTACCAGGAAGGATGACTGAGAGAACATAATTCTGTTCATAAAATGAGCAATTAGATGCAAATGAAGACAATTAGAAGGCTTCAGGACACTATACAGCAGGCATTCCGGCCCATAAGAACACTGAAGCCACAGTGGAAATAATAATACAGGAGACGGGCTAATAGGCTCAATAAGGTCAAAACTAGCTTCTGGGATGAGCAATAATGAAGCCATTTTCCTGTGTAGATGATAAAACGTCAGTAATCTGGGAAAGCTGCTGTCAAATGAAGCGCAAGTTCAAATAAACATTTACAAGTCGATTATTTGATCATTTTGGGACGACTGGGGAGACAAAGGAGGAGTGATGCTCGTCTCGTTTCACCTGTCCTCTCCTCACTCACCCAGCACTCCGGAGGAGCTCTGCGGCGGGGCAGCGCCCGGGTCCGGCCTCTCCGAGTCTCCCTGCTGTGGTCGGTGTCGGTGCCGGGAGCTCTCCGAGCCGTCGCCGGAGGTGGTCGCGCCGCCGCCGGCTGCGGCGCCCGCCGCCGTCCCCGTGTCGGGCATGCTGCTCTATCAGCGAGGAGGAGCGACACAAGATGAGGATATTCTCCGGGAAACTGTGCAGCGGAATCGCATCTCAGAGGGAGGGCAGAGCATGTGCGTGGAAGGGCGGCCGGTGAGAGTCCGAGGGAAGGGTTACATGAGAGGGAGGTGAAGGTTGTCGGTCATCCTGGTGCTGCTCTGGAGCAGGATGTGCGATGGAGAGAGCTCCTCCGACGGCTGGAGGAGGGACAAAGACAGGGGGAGGGAGGGGAGGAGGCTGGATGACACACATAAACACACACACACACACACACCACATCCACCTCACGATGGTTCACAAAGCAGCCTGATAATTGACTATAACAGAATTGCACAGCTTATTCGGGAATTATCTCATAAAAAATGTAGCTGCTGATTTGAAGAAATCAACCTTTCAAGATCTCAAAGACTGTGACCTTGAATTTGAAATATATCAATATTACCCTTCAGTGACCTCTACAAGCAGACAGGTTTGTGCCAGAAATAGAAATCCATAAGTGCATTCATGTGATCAGTGAAATAATAGTGCATTTAATGTTCCCACCTATCCCAGTCCTCCCAGGCAGACAGGTGACACCTGCAGTGCAGCAGGTAGATCTTCACTCCTCACTGCTTTATCCTGTCCCAGTAGACTATTTTACCAGTGCAAAAATATCTCAGTTGATTAAATTTTCATTTATATGTCAGGTATGGGAACCTCTCATCTGAGTGGTGTTTTGTCCCACATTGTTTCACTGTTATTGTGCCTCAATCTGCCCTCATTTAATCATCTTATGAATATATTTCCTCTAAAATGTGCAGATGACTACCTGTCTAGAGCAGTATGTGCCAAAAATAACATGGTTTATGGTCCATTTTCATGGAGTTATGAAGTACAATATGACTGTGATTCTTATCTGTAGTGGTCAGTTTTATTAATGGAGTATTGTATTCAGCAGCTGTGAGGTGGCAGCTGTCAGGCTTTGTGCACACACAGAGCAATCTATAAATTATTTATACTTTAGGTTAAAGATTGCACTCATTCCTGAGGTCATGCTTTTTTTTTTTTTTTTTGCATGTACACAGTCTATTTTCTTAGAAGTCCCTCCTGGTTTCTCTGTGCAGCAGCACAGGCAGATTGTCAGCCCTCCCCTTCATATGGCTCACAACTTAGAAGCACCTCATGTGTGAGCAGAAATTCTGCTTACTCACCACCCTCTGGGCTGACAACTGCAAGGCGCTGCAGCGGGGTAAAGAAACACATCAGTGCACATGAAATCCATATGCTGTATTCTGCTATGTGCCTGCTTATACAATATGTAGGTCATTATAATCACAGTGATGTTAATTTTAAAGTTAATTGCTACTTTATGTACCCTAAAGAAAACATATTGGTTGGCTTGTTTACACTCAAGCTGCATGTTGAAACTGTTCATGCTAAGTAAATTTAGGTAAATTAAGTTCCTCGATGAGAAACAATGTTTTCATTAAATACTAGAAGGTTTTCCCCTTCAGTTGATATTATAATGATTTGATAATAAAAAAAGAACAGTGTTTTGACTGTTGGATAAAAGGAAGACAAAAAGTCCCCGATGCTGTATTTGACTTCATCTGATTTATATGCACACAAACAGACAGATCTTGTGTCAAAAATGTGTGTGAAGGCTGCATGATGCACAAATACATGTAAATGATTTGTACATGTAAATTAGACAGAATTATGTAAAATAATGTATTAAAGTAATCATATCAACCAAATCCACCAAAAGTGAATCAAGACTATACAAACAATACATCTTTGTACATTTTATATAATAAATATATATAATTTTTTGCAAAAAGTAATATAAATTAGAAGAAAGTGGTATTTGATTCATTCAAACCTATTTAAAGATTATTAGAAAAAATAACAATCCAACAAAGGAAATCCAAATGGATTCATAGAACCTCATAACATTTGTGTCATCACTGTTCTTGTCTGATATCTTGCTCTTACAATCTAGCCAGAGCACTGAAGTCTGCAAATCAGTTGCTACTGGAAATTCCCAAATCCAGGATCAAAACAGAGATGATGGAGCAGCATTGGTGCAGACCCCTTTGAAATAACCTAAACGTGCAATTAGAGCTAGAGCACTGATTATTTGAAGTCACTGTAACCTATATCCCCTGACTTTATTGTGCAAACATAATTTGTTTATTTTGTTTGTTTGTTTGTTTGTTTGTTTGTTTGTTTAATTTTAATGACATTTTATTTGCTTTATTGTAACTCAGTCTCCATGGGATTGAGAGAACATATTTGCATTTAATGCTGATTTACCATTGGTATAGTTAATTTTTTTACTGCCCTAAAATTTATGTTTTTACGGCGCTAAAATTGCTTGATTATCTCTAAACGTAATTTTTGACTTGACTTGATTTTATCAAGTGTACTGAATCAAATAAAAGTGTAAGGGAAGTACTGTATATTTTATTTACAGAGGTCGGAACGGAATGTTGTTTACATAGCGCTACGGACTAGTTAATGCGATGGACAGTAGGCGGGACTTCCTGTAGATTCACCGTCTCTGAGCCAATGAAAGTTTAGAAAATTCATGCGTTTTTAGAAATGAAAACATTCAGCATGGTCAGGACTAAAATGACTTACAGAATCTTAGAAAAAACAAAGGTTTTACAGAATTTGGGTTAAATTACCTACTTTCGTGTCAGTATTTACAAGCTAACGTTAATTTTTCTCCTTGTAGATGCCGTCTGACGTGCGTAAAAGTGAAAAAGTATCAATTTAAAAACCAGGATGTTTGACAAATGAAGAGCGGATAATTGAATGTTTTTCTTTATAATGCTGCCACATCTGTCTGTTTGTCGTGGGATATGCAGAGCTGTGACGCACACACTCATGAAGAGGTTAGTTTTGAAATGTAACTTTTTAATGAAATTTTGAATTCCATTTTAGTCTTGAAGTGATGATAGTTTTGTAACTATGCCTGCTCAGTTAAAAAGAAGTGACTAACCTTTAACACATTTGGGGTGAAATTATTATTTTATTCCTTCAAACTAAAATTTTTATTAAAAAGAAAAAATATATGTCTTTGACAGATAATTTTTGTTTAGGTACCAATTTAGGTCCCACAATTCTACTACTAAGGCGAACACATCCATATCCATCACTGTGCAAAATTTGTAAAACGTTTGTAAAACATCAGAAGTTTTAAAAGGCTTTTTAGAGAGATAATATTCAGTAGTTCAGCAGGTTTCCTGAACTCTAACCCTTTATGGCAGTGGTTCTCAACCGCTTGGCTTTGAAACCCAACACGTGACCTGAATTGAGGAACATTTTCTGCCTACCTAAATAAAAATGATGATCAACCATAACAACCTTTAAGTGGTGGCTCTACAGAGGGAAACATTCCTCTTTACCTTCAATAAGATCTTTTTTTTTTATTTAAACCTAGAGTCATCACTACATTAAGTTAAGCCTTTTTAACAGAATTTGCCCTTTTCAGGCACAAATATGAAATGAAAATCAAACTACTGAGTAGTAGATTCAAAAAGACCCACTCACTGAATACAGGTACATCTAAAAAAAAATTGTTTGAATTTAATGTTCAATATTTTTTGTCACTCATTTCAGAAAGTGAAACTCATCCAGATTCATAACACATAGAATGTGTTTATTTCTTGTAAATTTGATAATCATGGCTTACAGAGAATGAAAACCCAGTATTTAGTGTCTCATTAAAATGAGAATATTACATGATATCAATAAAAAGATCATATTTTAAACATAACATCTGAAAAGTCTGCATTTCTGTGCATTAAATACTTGGTTGGGTCTCCTTTTACTGCATCAGTGCAGCGTGGCATGGAGGTGATCAGCCTGTGGCTCTGCTGAGGTGTAATGGAAGCCCAGGGTGCTTTGATAGCAGCCTTCAGGTCACCTGAATTGTTAAGTCTAGTGTCTCACTTCCTCTTGACACTACCCAATATATTTTCTATGTGGGTCAGGTCAGTTTGCTGGCCAATCAGAGTTCAGTAACACCATGGTTATTGAAGCAGCTTTTGGTACCTTTGGCAGTGTGAGCATGTGTCAAGTCCTGCTGGAAAATGAGATCAGCATCGCCATAAAGCTTGTTAGCAGAAGAAAGCATTAAATTTGTTTTTAATTTTTCTTCTGACAAGAGTCTTAAAGTCTAAAGTTTTAGTAAATAAATCAAATCTGAGTTCATGTTCACCTGCCAACACCTCACTGAGCAAAACACTGAGTTTTTGTCCTCGGTATGAGAAAATTCATCTCAACAGGTCTTCTTCTGTGTTTTTGAAACAACAGCTATCAAATAGCATTACAGGGCATCATCGCCACCTACTGTTAAGAATTGTGAATAAATAACATTCAATTTTTTCCCTACAATTTCTTAGCCCAGGTAAAGACCCACAACATACTGAAAACGGGTCCAGTTGAGAATCACTGCTTTAGTTTTACTTTGGACTTTAGCTGCTGATTTGGCCCAACAAGTCTAATTAATAAACTGAACCTATCTCTTCCTTAAATCCAGTAGAAACACTTCTCTTCACTGTCTCCTGTCCACATGTGGTGGAGTTCACACTGGACTGGCGGATGCTGACACCATCTTTGCGCTGTCGTCAGGTCACGGCAGATGTGGGGTTGCTGTGGTTCGTGTCAGTGGTCCTGCCTCAGCTGCAGCTTTAAGGTGTATGGTTGGGCACCGCCTGCCTCCTCCACGAACTGCTCTGTTACGTAGCATCAAAGACCCCAGCTCCAGAGAAGTGCTGGACTGTGGACTTGTCTTGTGGTTCCCAGGTGAACTACCCCAGAACACACTCACACTTAATTTTGTGTCCACAGTTTTTGTCATTTTAATGTGGGTGTTCATACTGCCTAGAGTTACTTTCTTTCACAAGTCCAAGTTACACATAATTCAGATCCAAGTCTAAGACATGCTGTTTGTCAGATTGAAATGTCTAAAGAATTTATTCTTCTGCTTCTGTCATCAGGTCCTCACAGCTTCACAGGAGAAGACAGCGTAGAGTTCCACATCCACGGTGGTCCGGCTGTCATTACTGCAGTCTTACAAGCTTTAGGTAAAAACTGCAACTACTGCATCGTAATATAATTCAACAAACCACACAAATATAGACTGTCATGTGATGGGCCATCATTTTCTGTGCATCTGTTTGTGTCTTTGCAGCTTCAATTTCCCAAGCTTTAAGCCTTCAAAATAATTCTAAACACTCCATCTGGTAGAGTCATGTGACTGTCTGTCATGTGACTTAAAAGAGAAAACTGCCACATGCACTCCTATTTCTAAGATGCTTAAAATATTTACTTTGGCAAGCATGTCAGTCCTTATGCGATTGGCAAGAATAATTTCACTGCAGTTACCCTTTCTGCTCCATAGGGGGCAGTGTTACATAGTGCAACACACAAAGCTATCTGCCAGCATTTGTCCAGTAAGATTCTGACTATTCATGAACATTTATCTGATGTCTTCCTCATAGTTTTGCACAATACAATTTATGTATTTCTGAAGTCAAAATAGATTTATGCAGAGTGTTTGTAAAATGATCACCAGGCAGCCAGTCTACTGTAGTCTACACAACCCCATATCCCAAATGGATTTGCATTCCATATTGTCTGCTAATGAGATTTGAGAAATGGTTGAGAGAACAATGCACACATGACCTTCAGTGACCTGCAGATGAGCCTGTTGTGATTCCTGGTGAACCCTAAGCCCCGTCCTGACCCTGCATTTGATCCTGCTTTGTTTGTGTGCGTAAGGCATGCATGCATCGTGCCATTTCTTGATGTTTTTGTTTGTATGTGTGTGTTTTGCAGGAAGTGTGCCTGGCACGAGGCCTGCTGATGCTGGGGAGTTCACGCGGAGGGCTTTTCAAGCAGGGAAACTTGATTTAACAGAGGTGAGTTAAAGGAGTGTGTGAAAGGCAGTCGATCTGCTTTGTGTGTATATTTTTGTGTTGTGAGCTTTTCAGTTACGTGATCCTACAGCAAATAAACAGAGTCAAAACTTAACTGAGACTTCAATTATATAAAATGTAATTAAAAGAGATTTGGCTGATTCTTATCACCAGCAGACTTTTGGGCTTATATAAAATGTGTGTGTTATTTAATGATTTCTAAACACGAATAAAACGGCAAAAGTTAGCAGAGGTGTTATAAACTAAATACAAATCTTTACAATTCTACTAACTTCTTATATCTACTGACAAAACTGATCATGTATAAGAGAAAATACTTTCTTTATTGCTTTTTAAAAAAATTAAATTTGCATTGCAAGAAGTTGAGCTTAAATTAATTTAATTTCACTAAATTAAAACCTTCATGTATAAATCTTCATGAAGGTGGAAGGACTCGGGGATCTGATCCACGCTGAGACCGAAGCCCAGCGGAGACAAGCTCTTAGACAGATGTCAGGAGAACTGGGCCGCCTCTATCAGGACTGGAGCCACAAACTGAAGCGAGTAAGTCTTTAGGGCACAGAGACTCCTGGTGTATAAAGTATGTAGAGGTTTGAATTTATACTCTGCTGAAAACTTCCAGATTTTTGCCCAAATGTCTCTTGGTTTTTGATGCCACAATCAAGTACCATATTTAAAGTATGGTTGATTTAATTGACTTGTAACTTATACATTCTGATATTTTATGTTATGATATTTTGTCACTTTTTGTAGGAATCCCCTGGCCTGAACAGAGACATGTTTTAGTTTCAGGTAATCCAGTGAGTCGCTTTAGCCTCCTGCATCTGTTTTATTGCAGCACGACTCGAGCCAAAAACTCTCTGTTATGTGACCTGATCGTTGTGTAGAGGGAGCTTAATGTTGTCCGTTATGTCAAATGAAAAAAGGGCTTTTCAAATTTCCTTTTGGAAAACAATATTTTGAGTGAGCTTCAAAGCAGAAACAAGCCCTTGCATTTTCCCCGATGAGACTTTGGAAAGAACCTGTGCGTTCTGATCTGTAGGTCAGATCTCCACCTTTTCACACCCACACAATGCTTTTGTTGCTTTTCTTTTTTTTTTTTTTACTCCACAGCTGCTTTTAAAGGAATTGGTGTCTTCCTGTTTTTATGTTGCTGCAGTGCATGTACTATGTGTGTTTTTACTCAGTGCTGAGAATCAAAATACAAAAACTTAATATCGATGGAGAAATTAGCAATGATATGTTAGGAGGAAAGGAGGTATTTGGGGCCACTTGCGTTTATACCTCAGTACAACATAGTGGAATTTGTTCTCTGCATTTAACCCATCCCTGGGGAGCAGGGGGCAGCCATTGGTGCCCGGGAGGCAGATGCTTTGACACATGGCCGGGCCGGGGTTTAAACCCACGCTCTCTGTCATGGGAGGCGAGCTCTTTTGTCACTGCACCACAGTCGCCTCATAAACAAACATGCTCAACTAAACCTTTGAGTTACATTAAATTTAATATATCAAATTGTAATAATTGATTAATCAGAAGATTGATCAGTTGAATGGTTAAAAGACATGCTGTTGATAATGTACTTTAAATGTGTCCAAATTAAATTGAATTAAAAGCACAGAGATGCTCTTTGTTGTTCTGATTCTTTGTTGAGTTTCTGAACGTCCATTAAAGGGTTAAAGCAGAATATTTGTCTAACAAGTTCTGACCATGGCGCAGTTGGTTAGCACTGTTGCCTCGCAGCAAGGAGGTCGTGGGTTCGCGTCCCGGCTCTGCGGCCTCTCTGCGTGGAGTTTGCATGTTCTCCCCGTGCGTGCGTGGGTTTCCTCCGGGTACTCCGGTTTCCTCCCACAGTCCAAAGACATGACTGTCAGGCTAATTGGGCTGGTAAATTGTCCTTAGGTGTGAGTGGGTGTGTGGTTGTTTGTCTCATTCGTCTCTGTGTGGCCCTGCGATGGACTGGCGACCCGTCCAGGGTGTCCCCCGCCTCTCGCCCCTTGACCGCTGGAGATAGGCACCAGCTGCCCCGCGACCCTCTGTGGAGGAATAAGCGGCTACAGAAAATGGATGGATGGATGGAAGTTCTGACCATTTTCACGCAGGTTACAAACCCAAAAAGTTTTATTTTAGGTCTATTTAGGTTTATTCAGGACTAGGGAGCATTCATTGATTGATGTGACTTGCAAAAGTTGACAAAAATGATGTAATAAAACTTTAAGTGGAGGTAAATATGAATGCCGTTTAGCTACTTAAAGTCCTAAATATGTGTGGTGATTTTCTGCTCACAGTTGTCAGAGATTTAAACCTGACTCTTTCCTGTTGAGGTGGTGCAGAACAGAAGGTCACTGACCGCAGGTGAACGCTTCATCTCAGTGGAAGTGGGCCAGAACTTCTTCCACAGTAAACTGTTTTGGCACCGGAGCTGACCAACCAATCCAGGTGTTCTCCCCCGAGAAGCTTTGTTAAGCTGTGGTCAGCAGCTTCGGTTCCTAGAAGCAATTATTCCAGCAGGTCTTTATTTTGAACCCCGACTTCTGAGAACAAAGTTAATCAGAAGTATGCAACCTGTATGTTGACAGAGGTCAAATCTCCATCTGACACCTAAACAATGCTACTTTTTAAACCACTAACTTCCCACATCAGTGAATGGGTCAAAGTACTGGAGTCGGATGCTTCCTGTTTTTCTGCAGCTATACTGCTATTGTGTTTATGTTCCGCAGTGTTTATTCAAGATACTGATTGTTGTGATGGAAATATTAAAGTGATTCTCCCCATGTAATTTAGATTAGGATCAATTACAAACATGTAGCAGTGAAGCAGCGATGCTGGAGGGATTTAAGGGACATCAATGTGATTTGATTTAAAGCCTTAAAAAAAGAGTTAATGTACTATATCAGATGTTTATCACTTATTGTATGTACAAATAACAATGTAAAGTCTAAAGTGTTCACACTGAACTTCAAGCTATGAGGATTCTGTGCCTCTCTGCTCTTCCTTCAGACTCTAGGGCCTTAATTTTCAAATGACATGCAAAATTTACTTTCACTTGAAGAGAGGACTTTGGACCACTGAGCAACAGTCCAGTTGTTTTCCTCCTTAGCCCAGGTAAGACGCTCCTGGTGTCGTCTCTGCTCAGGAGTGGCTTGGCGTGAGGAACTTGTAGCTCATGTTGGAGTCGTCTGTGCGTAGTGACTCGATGCACTGACTCCAGCCTCAGCCCACTCCTTGTGAAGCTCCCACAAATTCTTGAATGTATTTTGACACGTCTCTGGTTCAGGAGTAGCTTGGCATGAGGAGGAGATGCTGATTTTAAACTCTTTTAAACAGTTAATGTTTTACATGGATAGTCTATTTGGAAAGGTTGTTAGAAGGAAAACTGTAAAAAGGGCAGCTCAGATTTGAAAAGTTGCATGTAAAAAATGTTAACTTGTCCAACAATTTCCTTTTGATGCTTTTTCTTTTTAAAATCATCACCTAGTCCTCACAAATTGAACAACTTTATGAAAACATCTTCACCACAGCGATTTTTAATTTATTCTTGTCCTGTTCTATCCTACTATAAACTTTGTATTATGATCATTAGAATCACTAACTTCATTTGTTTAGAGCAGCTTACATTTTCACTCTGTTGAACCTTTTCTCTTCTCTGCTTCTATTCCAGACTCTTGCTCACGTCGAGGCTTTTATAGACTTTAGTGAGGATGAGCTTATAGAGGATGGAGTCTTAGACCAAGGTATGTTAATACAAAACAACAAGAGATTTAGGCATAGCCAAGAAGTCTGCAATCTTTGTTTTTCACCCAGAGGTGGGTGGGACTCTCTACAGGTAACTAATAGGTTTGCTGGACTCCAGGGGAAAACATGAAACTGCTCTGAAGACTGTTTCCTTAGAGAGCCAGAGAGACAGCATTAGTCTTTCAGTTAAAGATAATATCTCAGGAATATGTCAGCAGCACCAAAATTCCCAAACATTCTGTAAGTGTGCAGTTTCCCCAGGCTCTGTTTGTTTGAATTACACAGGGTTTCCCCCCTTTCAGTATCTGTATCCTGCTGTCTGGAATTATCAGATGTCATTAGACGCTCTGAAAAAAATAACAGTTTGACCACAATGAAAGTTCTGGAAACAATTGTTTGTATAGGTGGCAAAGGACTGGGCTACACCTCAGATAGGTAATTCATTATATAGACTTGTTAAAAGATAACAAAGGTGGCATAAATCATCTGCTACTGCTAACCTTAAGGAAAAACTTAGAAATATGAAAGTTTTTTCTTAAAGGAAAACTATATTGTCTAGTCTATAAACTTTTTTCACATCCTAAAAGTCCATGAAGCATTTTTCTGTTTCTCTTTAAAACCTTTATGATTAGTCTTTCTCTCTCATCATCTTTCTGTGTTTCTGTGTTTCTCCTCCCACAGTGGACAGCTCAGTGTGTGATCTGCAGGCTCAGATCCAGCAGCACCTGAAGGATGAGAGGAGAGGCGAGAGGCTTCGCAGTGGAGTCCATGTGGTCATCGCAGGAGCCACTAATGCTGGGAAAAGTAGTCTTCTTAACACTCTCTGTAAGAAAAGAAACTACAAAAAAGTATACACACACACACACACACACACAGTGGAGAAAACTTTATAAATCAGACCTCACTGTAAATTCACTGCTCTGATAATGACATGCATTTGCTGTTGAGCTTCTATAATGTCACAACACTTATTTTTGTCCAGAGTTGCATTAACTTTTCACTAAGATTTTGTTGAAATGCTGGGAGAGTCGGACCACTGCACTAACTCTTCTCCAGCACATCCCAAAGCTTCACACTGGGGTTCAGGTCTGGACTCTGTGCAGATCAATCCATGTGTGAAAATGACGTGTCGTGCTCCCTGAGCCACTCATTCACAATTTGAACCAGATGATTCCTGGCCTTGTCATCTTGGAATATTCTCACATCATCAGGGAAGAAGTAATGCACTGATGGAGTTACCTGGTCATTCTGGTAGTCGGCTGACCTCATTCTTTGGGCACGCATATTGCTGAACCTTGACCTGACCCCAGGTCTAGCCCAGATCATAGCCCCGCCCCTACAGGCTGGTACGTTATACATTATGCGCTAGGCATGATGGGAGCATTACTTCATTCAACTGTCTTCTTTCCTTTTTTCTGACCACATTTCTTCCATGAAGATGATGGTTTCCCATCATCCTTCCAGTTTTTAATAACACGTTGAACTTTAGTAGCTTCAGCAACTTCCTTAGAGGATTTCATTGAGTCGTGCAAATAATTTGACCCTTTTGAAACAGATTCATATCTTTCCCAGGACCACAGGATGTGTCCTCTGACATAGGCTGTTTAAGAAGCTACTCACTGCATCAGTTTGAGTTAAATAACCTGCAGCCATCTGAGACAGAATTATCCATGGAGGTTCTTACCTATTGTTTTTGTTAAATCCAGGTGGTGAATTTAATTTTGAACAGGCAGTGTCTGTAAATGCTCAACTTTTATTACATAAATTCTAAAGTTTTTACATGTTCCATTTACTCCCATTTGTACTTGTGTATTCACAAGTGGTGTCAACTTAATGAGACCCTTGTGTTGTTTAAGCACGATGTTTGTTTGAGAAATTGTTTCCTGGAGTCATTTAGAATCACTTTATATAAACTCTCCAGAGCAGAAGCTTGGCAACGCTTCGTTAGAGCTTCCTATCAAAATCAGAAGCATCTTTAAAATGAAATCCTGTTGTCCTGCTCGGTTCAGGGCTCATTTCCTAATAGCACAGACAAATAATGACATGTCAGCATCGTGTGATTGGGATCACATCAAGATGCATCAGACAAACGCACACAGAAGCTGACTGAAGAAACCAAAAAAATCTGAGTTAAACATCTTGGGTGTTTTAGATCTAAAGATGTTTGAATAAAAAAGCCTCAGGTTTTTATATCAATTTGTTCATTGTTGTTTTCTTCAGTTACAAGAACCATTAACAATCATTTGCTCATTTTTCTGTGTCAAAAAAACCACGTTTTCCAGACTAAATGCCAGAACTTCAGTAGGTCAGGTGATCCCAGTTTGGGTCAAAATAAGGATTGGCTATTTTTCTACACTGAAGGCACTTTTAGTTAACATTTGGACTAACTGGGATTTGGACTAATTGTTGAAAATTACAAACAGGAATAGAGAAACATTTTACCACGCTGGGAACTGAAGCCACAGATCATGAATGTGATGAAAGCAGAACATAAAGTACATAATTTAAAATGGTTTCTTTGCATCTAGTGCATTCAAATATATACATTAAATATGTAGAGTCCCTATTTTATATCACTAAAATAACTCTGACCGGTCCAGCTAAAAGACAAACCAAACTTCTCAAGATGTCTGGTGTTACCATCAGACATAATACTGGTAATAATGATAAGATATATATAATAATAAGACAATAATTCAACAGCAGAGTGTCTTCAGTCAGTGGTTTCTTCAGATCTGCTGCAACACAGACAGGAGAGGCTTCCTTCTCACAGCTAGAACCATCTTTAAGGATTCGTTGAAAAACCCTTAAATGAGTTACTGAAACATCTAATTTCCCTCTGGGATTAATAACGTTTTTTCGATTAATTGATGATTGATTGATAAAGTTGGTGAGCCCTTTCTGCAGAATGTTTGGCTTCATCATTCTTCTGATAGAGAGCCGTATGATTAGAGAGCGGTGTTAAGTTTTAGGTGCTGACAAATATAAATGCCACATATTTTCTACATTGCCTTTACTCTAGTTTACATCTGTGTGCATGTATGATTTATATTTCTTTTTTTTATGAAATCCAGGCCAGAGACCTGCAGCCATTGTGTCTCCTATTGCTGGAACAACCAGAGACGTAGTGGAGACAGCACTGGACATCGGTGGCTTCCCTGTCCTCCTGAGCGACACGGCGGGTCTCAGAGACAGCTCAGACCTGGTGGAGAGGGAGGGGGTTCGCCGGGCTCGAGAAAGGTAGGAGGAGGAAAATAATAATATAATCCTGTTTTCTACTTTGCTTTTGAAATTAGAGACAAATAAGCATTCTGAAGGATTGATTGTGCATGTGTAATTTAACACAGCAAATGAGTTTTGGGACCAGTGAAATATGTTTTAGAAAACAAAGAAAGGAAGAAGAAAGTCTTTTCTGTGATGTCTGAGTAACTGCCACAGTTTATATTACTGCTGAGACGTGGTTATAAATACACAGGACAAACACACTCAGGAGGTTACGCAACACAGAGCCACCTTCCCTTGTTGTAGTTTTTATTATTAAAAGACTTCTCATGTCTGGTTGTCAGATTGAACAGTCGTATGTTAAAACAACAGCAATAAAAGTAAATAGACAATAAAAAATAATCGTATGACTTGTTTAACTCCTTGTGCCACTCATTATTTATGTCTAAATGTCTGGATTTGACTGATATGGACTTTATCCATAACTTTAGACAGAAATCTTATCTTTAAATTGCAGCATGTTTAAAACCTGCCAGACAAAAGACAAAAACACATTTAAAAACAGCGTTTAGAGGCAAGAACACACATTACCTGAAAAAGAAATGTATTATTTTGAAATTGTTTAGTAAAATAAAGTCTTCTGGGTTCTTAATTTGACACACAGATTTTTAAAAATCAATCTTTAGATAGAGATCTGACGTCCACGAGTCTAAAATGTGTAAATCTTTACTTTTTGTGGTTATTTGTTTGAATGCGTGGTTCTGTAGGAAGGGTGGGCTCTTTGTGTTCTGTAGGAAGCTAGTGTTCAGGGAGCAGGACAGAAACTTGTGACCCAGGCCACTACAGGAAGGATGTGGTAAGTACAAGCATCCTCTGCTACTTCACACTTGGATGGATGCAAGCAAAATTTCAAGAGGAGTCCATTCAGAAGTAGTCAGGTTCAGTGATTTGTAGGCTACAGGTCAAACAGGTAAGGGCTTTGTAATGAAAAGCAGTCATTAATATGTTTCTGCTGGTAATAAGTTATTTATTACCAAGTGATGCAGTGAGCATGTTCTCCTCTCTCAAACAGACAAATCTGAAGTCAAATCCTGTGGTTTATTTAAAATGTCAAAAAAATAAATAAATCAACAGTGAGTCAATAAACATTACAAAGACTTCCAGACCCCAAGTTCAAGCACAAAACTCAAAATATGTTTTCTATATAAAACTACCTAATTAATACATGAAGTTAATCTAGAAAAATGCTTCATTTTTGAGGAAATTCACAGCTGAATCAGTGACCAGGCTGATGGATGACTAAAGCCAACATACAGGCTAGTGTTCTAAAGTCCAGCTACTCACATCCCTGTCCTGAAGACAAAGCCCGCTGACAACCTCACTGAGGTTTTCATCAACAGATTGTTTTTTTCCTCCTGATGACATATTCCAATATGACCGTCTCTGTGTTCTTTGGACTAAAGTTGTTCAGAGAGCAGGAAATGTGTATTTTACACTTGGATTGGCACACAACACAGTTCAGACCTTGGGAGTTTTTGGGATGTGCTGGAGAACGCTTCATGCTTCCTTTCCCATCCTCATTACAAGAGCCTGACTAAACATTATTACAGATTTGGATGGAAATGATCGTGGTGTTGTTTAAGCTCGTCCAAACAATGGCTTAGTGAATTCATGACACAATTAAACTAAAAGATGTTCAATATAATTATTCTTGAACTATTGATTAAAATTGAATCTTGGAATAACAGTAAAACAGTTTGTAAAATGTTACGTTTTCTCCAGACATCATAAAATCAAAGTTTGATAGAAGTGGATTTCAGGTTAAAGGTGAAGCTGGTTTTGTTCCTCCAGGGTTCAGCAGGCTGATCTGACGCTGCTGGTTGTCGACTCGGCCCGTCTCCCCTCAGACGTACAACAAGCTGCAGGTTTCCTGTCGGATCACCTGAGGACTGTACTGCCCACCCAGGAGCCTCAGACAGGTACATTATATGTTCACAAAGC
The DNA here is from genome assembly GCA_006937965.1 of Callopanchax toddi. Classification (NCBI taxonomy): domain Eukaryota; kingdom Metazoa; phylum Chordata; class Actinopteri; order Cyprinodontiformes; family Nothobranchiidae; genus Callopanchax; species Callopanchax toddi. The sequence goes on from SSNR01000036.1 coordinate 647,764, forward strand.
AAATGCTTGATTTTTATGGGTTTTTAAATTTAGTTAGTGAATGAAGTTAAAGTGATCTCTGTGGTTCTTCAAAAGAATTCTTGAATTCCAAGGATTTTTAAAGTAACAGCACTCACACATTAATACATGTAGTCAAATATATTAGTTGTGCATCAATAAGCACGGAGCAGGCTTTTACTTTATTCACAGGAAGACATTTTTCTAGTCTATACTCACTGTGTTCACTTAATAAACTGCAGTTTTCCAGTCATCAAAGCTTAAAGTTTAGGAAGCGAACTCTGAGTCATCCAGATGACTCAAGCATACATCAGTGTTTGGCTGCTAACTTACCACATGGTTTATAGCAGGCAGGTGTCTTCTGGTGCTGAATAAGTCCGATCTGCTACCTGAGGGTCAAAGACAGAAGCTAAAGAAGGAGCTGAGAAGAGTCTCTGGACTTCCTGCTGTGTGTCTGATCTCCTGTCAGACTAACGAAGGACTAAAGGACTTCCTCACCATCCTGCAAAGCAGTGTCAAGACGCTGTGAGTTTTTATTATTTATCAAGAACTACAACTTTTAGTGTTATTTAAATTGTATAAAATATGTTTTGCAGGATCTGTAATTCATACTGTATAATCTATCCAAACTTTGTGTACAAATGTATTACCTTTCCTTTCTACATAGATATATAATGATCTCCAAAAGATTTAAATCAACGCTTCCTACTCTAAATGAGCCAGACATTCTTCAATTCTTAAAACTGGTCATCATCAAAAGTTCTTCAGGTTTTCTGAGGGTCTTTGCAAAGTTTTTTTCTTTGGACTTTGGTTGTTTTTTCACTTTTTTCTGTTCAGTATTTGCATTTTACCATCTCAGCAGCACATTGGTCAGTGTGTGCTGCTTTAAAAATGAGGAAAGAGGACAAGAAAAGAGCAGCCAGTGTCCAAAAGAAATCTTTGAAAGACCTAGTTTTAAGACGTTTCTAATCATCACAGGATGCTTTGACTGCTTGGAAGCAAAATACAAAAGACTGACTTTTGTACAAAACTGCAGCCCTTGTATGTACATTTGGGATTACTGTGCTTTAGAGCCAGCATCTGTTTTTCTTTGTCTCATTTACAAAATCAAACTTGAAATCTGAGTGTTTGGTTGTTTGATTAGTTTTGTACTCTCAACTTCCTCTGTAGGTGCGGTGATCCCCTCTCTGGTGCCCCCACCCTGACCCAGGCCCGCCACAGGGCCCACTTACAGCAGTGTGTGGCGGCCCTGGCTCAGTACCAGCGGTACCGAGACTCTGACCTCGCTCTGGCAGCTGAGGGTGTCCGTTTAGCTCTCACCAGCCTGGGGAGAATCACCGGACGGGTCGGGGCGGAGGAGATCCTGGATATCATCTTCAAAGACTTCTGCATTGGAAAATAGAGAAGTAAGAGTGAAAACATGAAGTACAGGTGATTACGGTCCGCTCAGAGAGGAAGACCGTTATCTCACATTCCCACAGTATCGGTTAGGAAACTGGAACAAAAAGGGCACACACTTGGCGTTTTGCCTGGCTTGGAGGCACGTTCTGTGTGCTTGGCTCAGAACACACCTCTTCTTCTGGGACGAAAATGTTTTTTTATTCTGTTGGCCTGGTTTTTTCATCAAGCTCAAATAGTTTTAGAATGATGACATTGCCTCAGGGGTCCAATATACTGAACAAGTGTTTGGCAAGGATTAAGTCATCATCTAAAGTGTTTTCCCAGGCCTTTGATGGTTGGATATTGTCCTCCAGGGCTGCAACATTACAGCTAAAAACTTTTACAATAATCAGCTGCTGACCTGTGGCTGTTGTTCCAGTTGTTTTTATTTATTCTTGTTTTAAGTCATTGGATTCTGAGAGGAAAATACTTAAAGGTTATATTTAATGGGTTTATTAAATATGTTCTATCATAATAATAATTGTAAATTTTTAATTATTGAGAATAATTGAATGGTTAAAAGATTAAAAGATCTAAGTAAATTTCAAGATTAAAAATTGCTCGTTTTTGTCAAGATTTGAAGCAAGATCAGTGTTATTTTTATTCTTGGATAAAAAATTTTTTAAATCTAATTCCTAAGTTATTTTAATTAAGATCTCCTCACTAGCTGAAGGTGTTGATGCATAAGAATTAAAACACATTTATCACTATTCTGTCACCAGTTTCAGCTCGTATTTCCTCCCACAGCTTTGGAAAAACTCGTACAACAAAACCATTAAAACATGTGTCTCTATCAGGAATATTGTGTTATGCCTTTTTGCAGCAGTACCTTGTACAATATAGATTAAATAAAAAAAGAAACCTGCAAACAATTTCCACATACACAACACTGGGATTTTGGTCAAATGAGTGAGACAAAGCAGTTATCTTTGGGGCTCCGTAGCTCAGACAGTTCACACGGGTCACAGAAACTTTACGTGACTGAACTGGGATTTTTATGATTTTATTTTTATGGGTTTTATGCAAGCAAGAATTTAAAATACGGATTACAGTTTTTCCACAGAAACTGTTTGTTTGAGACCCAATTTCTGTGTTTGTGTTAATGTTTTAACTTAAATTATTACAAAATGAAGTCCCAAATTACTTTGGGGTTATAGCAGTTATAGAATTTGGGGGTATTTGGTGCAATAACACCATCACAATTTCTGCAAAATGTCCTAGTTTGCATCTGATTTTTTTTACTCTTTTAGAAAAGACCTTATATAAATTACTTAATGATTTAATGAATACCTCTTGTTTACCAGAGGGAGCAGCTGATTGAGATCTCAAAAACTCAAAAAATACCCAAACTGCCATCCAAAATCCCTAAATTAAAACAGAATGTAGGAGCAAAGAGAGGAAGTTTTAACCATTGTTTCCATCAATCATAACGAGTAACGGGAGAGGGATGAGCTTAAAGCGCTGATGATGACCCAGATTATCAGGAATGCAGCATCATGTGTTTCACTGAGACATGACTGCAGGATCTTATCTCAACCCTGTCTTTTTGACCGGCTTTTAGACGATACAAGACAGAGATTTGAAGAAGAGCGGGGAAAAAGCAACAGAGGTGGATTAGCAGTGTTTGTCAACAACAGATGGCGTAATCCAGAGAAGGATATTGTGAAATATGGTTTTTGCAGCCGAGCTATTAAACTGTTACCTTAACTCAACATCAGTGTTTTCAGTCAGAGGTTCTTCAGATCTGTTGCAACTACAGAAGATCCTTCCAGACTAGATAGAACAGCTACAAAAACTTCATGCAAAAACTTAGACGAGTTACTTAAACATCTAATTTCTCTCTGGGATTATTAAAGTACTTTTGATTTAATGTATTTAATATACAGACATTTTTCATCCTCCTCCTGACATAAAATATTTGATTTATTTCACAAATAAATCATGATGAGTATATCTTCTTTCAGGATTCAGGATATTTTTCAATGTACTTGTAACTATCAGTACAAGACATGTGCATGTGTATTTTTATTTCAGTATAAACTGTACTTTCGGTCTTGTTCTTGGCGTAAAGTGATGGACAATAAAACATTGGTCTGAGTGACCCTTCTCCCCTCAGTGGGAAGGGGGGTGTTTTGGAGGCAATGATCTCTGTAGCCTTTGTTCGCCTGTCAATCTGGCCTTGATCAAATATTTATGTTTCCTTGTTGACCTCCTCACCCGTCTTCCCCAGCTGGTTGCTTCTCTCCCTGTCTCTGACGACATTCGGCCCACTGCAGCCTGGACTAACTGATGTCTGCGCTACCTGACCCTTCCTCTTTCCGCTGCGCTCCGTCAGCCCTCTCAGCCTCTTTCATGTCGTCGCTGATTAATTACAACTCGGGGGGAGTTTGAGCTAAAACTGGGACTTGCTGTCACAAAGATTTGTGGTCATAAATTTCAGAGCTGTGCCTTTAAAGCAGAGTTCATAATGTAATGTTTATTAAACCTGCGGAAACACAAAAAGGGTTCTTTCTTTAGAGAAATATATTCATCCTTCCTGGCATTATATTTCTTCATCTGTGATTTGTTTTTGATGACACACAGAGGATTTCTGCCCTTAAAGTAATCATTCATAAGTTCCTGTGTTCTTTTAACTCCTGTAGCACCAACTAAAGGCTCACCTTTATGATTTTAAAGCAGATTTCTCAACTGATGCAGGATACATTTTTCTTGTTAGTTGACAATTATGCAAAACAAAACAACACAATGCTGCAAGTTTATATAAAACAGCCTTTCATAAAGTAAAGGTTTTATGGTTTTTAGCTGTGGAAATGGAAAATTCAGTCTATCTTGAGAAAATTTTGACATTTTTCTGTTTTACAACAATCCGTGTATTGGTTGTCATCTCAAATTTTTATGTCTTTGAAACATTCTGTCTGGACTCTTGATGGTTTATAAATAACGGAGGGGGACTATTAGTTTTTAAACAGCTGTTTTGAAATCTTAAGTGAAACTAATTTGCTTCCACTTTGACCTTTCAGGAACTAAAAAAGACCAAATAAAGTAGAAGCTGGCGGAGTGAAGGACTCTAGTGGGTTTTTCAGGATTGATATTTATTGAATTGTAGAATAATTTTCAGAAGGATCACCTGTTTTCAGAAGGACTTACTTAAAATAAAATTTAAGGGAGATTTTGCTAAAGCTATTTTAGAGTGAGTGGTTATCAGCAGGTTTTACACTTCAAGCATTTCCACATTGTTTCAGTCTGACTGCAGATGGATGCGATTTGGATCAAAGCAGCAATTTCTCCATCTATTGAGCCATTACCCTGTTTAGAATCTGAAGAAAGATGAATGCTCTCCATTTATTCTTTTCTTTGTGTATTTATAGATCAAGGCTTTGCTTTACTGTCACGTTTGGTTTCCGGCTGACTGATGACGGGGACTTTAAGCTGTCCGTCAGCTTCCTGTGCTTTTGATAATCCAAGATGTGAAGCAGACGTCTCTGGATCCAGCCGGTTCCACCCTCTGTGTCCTCATGTGAATCGGTGTGTGTGAGAGTATCCGGGTCTGAACGTGGAATCAAAAACTCTTGATGTTAAACACAGGATTTCCTGCTCACCTGTAACACTCACATCCATCAGCACAGCCAGCCACAGGGATTATGCTTCAGGGTTTTCTTATGAAATCAGGAAAAAATTTCAAATATTTGTTCCGTTTAGGTCATTTTTTTAAATTCACTTCCGCATTGGCAAAAGTTGTGATGTTACATAAACTGGTTTTTGGCAGTTTGTCACATTTTTGTGAACGCAGTGTCTCAGGAACTCCATGAGGAAAGTTGGTATAAATGTTGTATTTAGGTAAAAGGTTGAAGTAATTGTAGTGCTGGGGGTCAGAAGTCTCTGGGCTGATGAAACAGGTTTGTTGTGGTATGTCAGGGATTGATCTTCTAATTACAAAAGGTCATGGAAATCTTTAATAAAACAAAATGTCAAAGGTCAGCTTTACAACATCATCATGACCATTAAATTATCTTTATTTATGGAGATGGTGAACTGGTCACATCCAACTCATTCTCTAATTTAATTCCCACTTTTATCTAAACCTTCAACACAAAAACTTAATAAAGTCAGATCAAAACTTGTAGTAAACCACAAATTAAATAAAAATTAAATTAAGAGATTTCTGGTAGTTTTATATTTTTGGCAACTTAGATTCTTCTTTTCATACTACTGTATTAATGTGAATATCAGCACAAATACTTGGTAAATTTGACTAAAACATACAGTAAAAAGTTATCTTCATAAATTCTGATGGAGACAATCTTATTCAAATAAAGCAAAAATAACTATTACATACAGAAAGTATTGAAGTCCATTATTTTTTCATAGTAATTCAACATTAATCAATAAGGTTAATGTTAAAACGGATACAACACACTTAAATGAGAATATAGTAAAAAAGAGAAACAAACATTTAAAATAAATTTTATCATGTAGGAAAATTAAAACTATGCTTAAAATGTCTTATTGACATACAGACATATAATACACATACATGACAATTCAGTTTGTATTTGTTTATTAAATCTACAATATTTACAAAAATCCCAACAGTGAAACCATGTTTGAATATTTCAACTGAAACATGGAAACCGCTGTAAGATTTCATCTCTTTATGTGTACCAATAAGACCCATAATAATAAAAAGCACACCAGTTGTTTCCAGCCACAGATCTGTTTGTGCTCTTTGCTTCTGGAAGGAAAGGGAAGCAGTAAAGTTGGAGAACAGTTCCTATAACGGCTACTAAAACTGTAAAATGTGCCATAAAACTGGTAATTATTAGTCTTGACCCTTTATACCATCATAAACACGACATCGTTTTCTTCTCTGACCTATAGTGTGAGGAACAGCTAATAACTTCAGATTTAACGATGTGTTCACGTCCGCATTAGAAATCCATATGAATCATCAGGAAACTCAGATGGAGCTCTTTCAGGGTCAGCTGCAGCCTGAATACCCCGCTTAAAATCTTTGTTTTATTTTTACTGCCACAAACACAAAAGAACAATAATATTAGACTGAGCCCATTTTTAGCTGGATTAATCACAGTTAGTGACACACGAGGAAATATTTACATCTGTGTCTTTTACATTTTTACATTCTGATCCTTAAGAGATTTTTTACAGATGTTTTTTAAACTCAAAAACATTTAAAAAAATTAATTGCCATCAAATACTAAAACAGATTTAGTAATTAGTACTGCAGCAAAGTAATTACAGCTTGAGTTGAAGTGTGTGATATTAGGAATATATACACACTGTTGATCACAGTAACAGCTGGAGATGGTTCACTTCCCTTTGAAACAGATAAAGGATGAAGGAATTTTAACCGACCTGAAAGAGAAGACAAGTATCACATTAGAGGGGTGTGAATGGTTTTGACAGCTTTCATTCAATTATGAAGATATAATCTGAGTAATAATTATACCCACCATCTCTGTATGAGTTAAGAAAGCTTTTGTATTTTTTAAACCCAATTATAAGGTGAAACACTAGGATAAGAGTCATGAGCATGCTGACAAGTTGATGCTATGCTTTTAGCATTATTGTGTGCAGCCTTTCAGGGTCAGTTTAGTTTGGTTTTAGTATTTTAACTGGCCATAAAAAGGTGTCAGGTGAGTTTGTGTTAAAAGAGGAAACCTACAGTAGGAGTTTTGCTGTTGCTCTGTGTGCCACTGAAGGGCCAGGTAGCTGGAGCCTGTCTGCCCTGCTGTGGCACCGACTGAAGGGAACTCGCTGGGCCAGCCTGTGAAACAAAAGAACCAATGCCACTGTTTAATATCTCATGTTGCGCAGCTGTTTCTGACATTTACCGTTTCTAAGTTCTAAAACGTGTTATTCTCTATTATCTTGCTTCTCCATGCTTCCTGCTGCTGCAGCCCCCTCTTCCCACACACAACTGTCTTGATAAACATTAAAAATCCATCATTTAAAGTTACAACCTGGCTGTAAATTTTACATAGAACATAGGAAATTGAGTCTATTTCTGTTCTTCTGGGAGAATTTTACCTTATTGTTGGTCATCGTTCCCTGCAGCACCTGAAGCTCTTTCTCCTTCAGAGCAAGCCTCTCATCCTGGAGTTTATTCTGGTCTCTCAGTCTGTTCTGCTCCATCAGTAATTTTTCCACCTAAAAATAAAGCGTAGCCACTTACTTTGATATATACATAAAATCTGGTCTCATAGTTTTGCAGAAAACTAAGACCTACCTGGTCATCGTGAGTCTTCTGTTTGAGCTCTAAGTCCTTGGCAGCCTTGGTAACCGCCTCACTGTGTTTTTGTTCACACTGCTGCAGGCTGGAAGTCAAATGTTTGTTCAGCACCTCCAGCTGACTGGACAGGGCCTGAATCTCAGCCACCTGAAACATAAAAATACATTTGATTAAAAACTGTAAATGTGATACCCATACTCATTTCCTCGTGAATTAGATTTTTGCGTTACGACTCTGTAGGAGATAGAAGGGAGCATCATGCCTGGATCGGTCATGTGAACAAATATTCTGGTGTATATAAACCTGTTAGAATGGTTTCGTTTGTTCTGGACAGTTCTGTTTAATCCCTGAGTTCGTCTCACAGGACGTGTGTCTCTCTAGTCAGATTTATCAGGAATGATTTCGTGAGTCGACTTTTTCCCATTAGAAACGAGGTTCCTACTCAGCTTGTTCTTTGGAAAGATTTTTGTGGAAAAAAATGTCTTGAAGGAAAGTTTTAATCAGGGTTGGTTTGGCAGAGTTATGACCTCTAAACTTTCTGATGTCTGGTAGTCAGATACCTCTTCTGGTGAGTCCATTAAGTCTCTTTGCTCTACTACATAACTTTTAAGGGGGAATTATTGTACCCACTATTTATGTGCTGTTACACATGTCTTTGTATTCAGATTTTACATTAGAAAAACAAGCCTCAAAGAAGGAGATCTAAGTTTATTTCTTTGGGTCATAAATATGCGTAAAAACTACTTTTAGTACAAGCAGATCTCATTGAGCTAAAAAAGGCAGACCTTAGATCATGAAACACTGTGACTCCACTTGCCTTGTTGCCCACGTTGTTCAGGTACAGCTGGAACTTATTCTCCACGTCTTTGGAGAGGTTTGTGCAACTGCTTTTTATCTTATCCAGTTGCTCTCGCTGGCTGTCGCAGGTGAGGTGGAAGGTCAGCTGGTGGGGAAACATGCTGTTGATCTTTTCCAGAAAGTTTGTGGTCACCGTCTGGATCCCGTTCAGGGATTGAGCAAAGTCCTCTTTACACTTACTGTTTTTAAAAGAAAAATAACAAAGACATTATGAGGTCATTCCTAAGATTTTCTGACACATACAACAAAGAGTCAGGCAGGGTGAAAGCACCTGGTGTAGGTGGTGAGCTCATCCCTCAGGAGGTTGTTATCTCTGCGTAGGTTGATGGTCTCCCCGAGGTGTACGTCTCTCTCTCTGAGGGCGCCGTCTCTCTCCTGGCTCAGATATTGGACCGTCTGAGTGAAGTTTGAATGAATGAGCTCTATCATCGCTTTCTGCTGAGCGTTGAGAGTCTGCAAAGTCTTTAATTCACCTACAGAGTTCAGAGAACATTAGAATCAAAACACAACCAAAAAAGTATTATATATTTAACACCAGTATCATTCTCTGTGGTAATTTATATTCTAGTATTATCTGTATGTGTTCATTAACAAATTAGCTGTAAACTAGATTTAAATGATGCCTCTTCACATAAAATGCTTTCAAATATAAAATGGTTAAAAATGGATATTTATGCAAACATGATCAATTAACACTTGATGGAAAATCCCAAAACTCAATACATCTTTTATAAACCAAAAATAAAGCAGAATACGAGCATTTACTATCACCAGACATCAGTTACCTACAGTTTTATTAAAAATGTTATTGGTTTTATATGAATAAAAAGACATATTTTAAACATTTACCAGATATCGAATGTTGTTTTTGATGGGTGACATTGTTCTGTGGGTCAGAACTTACTGTTAGATGGGACAAAAGGTGGGGGTTGGATGGGAGGGGTGGGTCGCCGCATCATGGCCTGCGCCATGGCATATGCTTTCTCAGCATTAGTCTATCAACAAAACACACAGTAAAAACAAGATCTTCTTTGGTGACAAAGGAAAGCTAAACAATAGGAAAAATCTTGATTTGAATTTTTTGTTACTTGTAAAGAGAATGTAGGTGCACAAACAACTCAACTCTTAAATGAAATACGCATTTTCCTTCCGTTTATCATCCACACTTACTAGTTTCCTTCGAAGCTCGTGTTCGGTGTTGTTGGCATCAGTTTTCAGCTTTGCCATCTCTTTCACCATGGCTGCTTTTTCTGCTGTCCGCGTTGCCAGCTGAACTCCGAGCTCGCCTTTCTCCTTCTTCAGCTTCACGTTGTTGTCACTCAGCATGTTGAAGCCCAGCTCCAGCTCCTTCACAGCACATGAAACAACATCAGTGCTCCTCACCTCTAAACGTGTTATTACTATATTATTACTACTGTGACATCAAGGCAAGCCATTTTAAAATACTGTCAGCAACAGGTTCATGCCCTTATTTGTTTTATGCAAAAGATTGATTTAGTATTACAAACACAATCAGACACAAAATATTGATCAAATCTGTTTTCTTTTAAAGTATGAAGAAATCACCAACCTTGATCCTTTTTTCTTCTGCAGACTTCTCCGGCTGCCCATAGATGAGGAAGAGCACCAGGCTGACGATGATGAGCGACTGGATGAGAGATGAAAAGAAGAAGATGATCCTCATGTAGTAGCCGCAGCTCTTCCCCTTCGGTTTGTGCAGCTGCTCCCTCGAGTCCGGGCCAAACTTGGCCCGGGAGTAGCTGGAGCTGTACATGACTGGTGGAGGTGAAATGGTTGCAGCTGGATTCTGATGATCTACACAGAAATAATGTGGCTCCAGAAACTCCACAAGTCTTTCCTCTCTGATGTGATCTTCTCTGCTGAGGAGATGCTGAGACTCTCAGGTGATCGCCGTCAGGCTGAAACAGAAGAAGTTGGTGTGAGGTGTTTAATTCTCAGGGCTGTAAGGACGCAGAAGCAGGCATCGGTGTCCGTTAACGATGACCCTTAGGTTAGTGAGGGGGCATGTTTATAATAGGTGCTGGAGGCAGACTTCCAGCCCATCCTGGCCCTCCCCTCCTCTCTGCTTCCTGGCTGACCCCTGTCAGAGCACAGCCTCCAACTGCACCAGCACTCACACGTTTTCCATTGATTTGTTTGGGAGAAGAAATCCTCACAGTCCCAGATATTTTTAAGACATGTAAATTATTTGTGTTCTTTCAATAAAATGTGTAACTGTAGTAAAACGTCTCTAAAACGTTTGCAATTTAAAACAAAATCTAGAGTCTGTTAGATTGAAAATGTCTTCAGCAAAACATGAGAGTATTTGGATTAAAATGCTTTAAAAAAACTTTCTTATTTGGCTTGATATAAAAATAAATGGATCCATTTCATGTGTCATCACGCTCTGAGATCATCACTTTGATACCATTTGTCATATCCAGTGTAAATTCTTTTAGTACAGAACAAAATCTGTATTTTTCTTAACTCAGTAAAAATAATCTGTCACTGCCTTTCAAAACACAAGTCATCCTAGGAATAAAAATGATAAATTGTTTGATTAAAATGTGGACACTGCATTGTTAAGCTGAAGAGAAAACCATCTGGGGGTCCAACACCAATGATGATGATGACAAAGTATGCACATCTGGGAAAGTACTATGAAACCTTCAGAGTTCAGCAGTCGAATAGTTTTAAAGGAAAACTGCTGATTTCAGCAACACGTCAGACTACTTTCAGAACTATTACAACAGCAGCTCTGTGACAAAAGAGTGAGTTTCAAACTGGGAATGAAAACATGGAGCACATTATGAAAAAGTTATTTTAAATGACATAAAATTTCTACATTGCTGTTTCTTCACCTCTGAACGTGCAATATGTTTCTTGATATTGTAAACTATGAAAATTCATTAGAAGAAGCATCTAAATAAATACTGTGGGCAGACGTTTTTAGTTATCTTCCACTCATGTGAATCAAATTTATAAAGAAAACAGGAAGCATTACCTATTCGTACCTTTTAAATATAGCAACCACAGAAATCCTGATCATATTCCCCTGGTGCAGGATGAACAATGTAAAACATGTTAAGGAGTGAAGCAGAAAATACCAAACAAATACAAAAAAAATTTCCACCACATCCTGTCCTGAGCCAGCACGGAAAAGAGTCATAGCAGTGGAGGACCGAGAGAACAAAAACAATAGGTACCTGTCATTCTTCAGAGACGTGGGGATAACAAATCCCCCATTCAGACGCTCTGGATCCCCCCACCGCCGTTATCAGTGCTGATGACGTGAGGAATAGTCAGGTCTGCTCTGCTGGGAAGGGTGTGAAAGGGTAAACGTCCTCTGAGCCCGAGGTTTTCCTGCACACTATTGTCTCCTTGACAACCTTTCTTTAATGGAAAGAAACTCATTTATGAAGATATGATGAGCTGACAGAAAGAGAGGAGCTGGACAACTTCTGAACAAAAGCAGGAAGCTAAACGGTCGAAGACCGACACTTTTTAAGATAACCAACCAGACAGGAAGCTATTTTTCAGCAATTTTAGTTTCATCACTGGATAAGAGACTCAATTTACTATATTTGATGGGACAACTGAATCATTTTACTGTCACGTATCAGGGATAATGACTGAAGAACAGATGGGACCAGGATGTGACAACTCTAGTAGAAAAGATGAATAAACTGTGGTTTGGAAAAAATTAAAATTATAATAATGAAGTAGATTTATACAAAGCTTTCAAGGCACCCAAAGTGCTTCCCAGAGATTCCATTACTCATTCATGCACACACACACACACTAGTGGTGGTAAACTACATTGTAGCCACAGCTGTCTGTCTGACAGAGGTGAGTCAGACCACCACCAAAGAAATGCAATCAGCTTATAGTTTAGTTTTTTATAAACCTGCTCCTAGTATCAGTGTAGCCTGGAGTCTTTTGGGTTCTGTCGAATTTATCTCATAAGGGAATTTAGCGCCATCTCCTGGCAAAACCATTCAGAGCACATCCAGAATGAACAAAAGCAACGTGAATAATCAGCTTTTTAATACCCAGAAACAACTTTAGGAAAGCTTGTCTCTACATGTTTCAAGTGAAGCTGCAATTCCAGCATGAGGACAATCAAACCACCAGAGATAACTATAACTCATGGAAAAAACAGGAATCTGATCAAACAAGACAAATGAATAAAAATGACCCCCTTAATAAAACTGAAAATACACTAAAACAGGCAACAAAATAGAAAGTTTCCAACACAAAGAAAGGCATCAAAACAGATCAAATCTGTTACAGTATTTTTGTGATACAGTACATTAAAAATTGTATTTTTGTTCAAAAGCTTTTGGAAAAATGTTGCATGTATTTTGTCATTTGTTTGATTTTCTTTAAGACATTCAGAAAGATTAGTGGGATCTTAGATTAAAAAGGAAAAAATATGAGTATAAGTTTAGCAAAGCTAAAAGCTTTAATTACTACATTTTCTGTTATTTATTTTTGTTTTTTAATCTACCAGGACTTTTGACATTATCTCCATCATCATTATCAACAGAATCGGCCATTTTGTAATTCTCATGACCTTTATGTGAAAAAGTCGAGAAGTAAAAATTTGTTTTAGTGGGTGTTTGAGTAAAACAGATGATTTGTTAAACTGATGTGTGTGTGTGTGTATTTCACAGAGAAGATTAGCATTTTTTTGGTTTGTTTTTAATGTGTCCATTTTACACCATTGCCTCCGTGTCCTGGGGGTCGTCCTCCTCCAGCAGGCTGTAAGATGCATGACTCTGGAAAGGTCTCTGTAAAGGATGAGCCAGTAGTTTAGCCATGCAGTTGTGCAGCTCGATGGCGGGTCCACTCAGAGAGACTTCAAAACGATAACACATGCCCTTTGAGTCCAGGTTACAGAAAGAAGAGTAGTTGTCCTGGGGAAGGTAAATATAGATATTCAGTGAGTAAAAAAAGAAAAAAAAAAAAGAGTAAAAGACTGTGAGATAGAGTCATAATGACCACAATGAGGTGGGCTTTTACTTTTTGAGCCTGGAGTGATACATATAACATCCACAATTACAAAATAGTGACTTTTATGTCAATAATTTACACTAAAACCTAAATTTAATGTTTCTAGTTTGCATGTATGAAGAATTTAAATGAAAAAAAAAAAAAATTATGTCGGGTTCTCAATACTTAAAGATCTATAAACTATAAATGCAATCATCCTAATCCTGAAAAAGGTCTCAGATGAACTGCTGTTTAATTAGATTTAAACTCATTTTAAACATTTTCAGCATTTAGTGGGTTCAACTAATGTTATACAGTTGCCTCATTATTAAAACAGAGAGGAAATTTCTTTCAAACAAGGCAAAATGAGCCAACGCCAAACACAAAATTCTAGAACTTAAAAATACTGAGTAGCATAATTAATCTAAACAACATACTGTAGAAAAAAGAGCTAGTGCACACAAATAAGTTTAATCATCCTCAGTTTATGTGGTTTCTCTCTACTCACCCTCCAGCTGGTTTCATCTCCCTGCTCATCCACTCCGTTGTGTAAATAAATCACATCAAAGAAAAAATAGGGAGACTGCAGCATTTTCTGTAGCAAAGCACAAAAAGAAAAAGGCAGTTGATTTGATGTAAAACTTAAAACAGCCACATACAACCTGAAAGTATCGCACCTAGGAGGCTCCTAAAAATCCATGGAAAAGGATAACTATCAACTAAACACAGACAGATAAGAGAGTCCTCAGTGTTGTTGAACTCACACTAACAGCCTCAGAGGGATTGAACTGTAGAGGTCCAGCATGGCGGCTGTAGATGAGTACAGTTCGCACAACATATGGAGGTGGGATGGTCTGAACATTCTCCATCAACGGCAGGTCAATTTTCTGACCACTACAAAGATACCACAACACAGACTTTTAGTTGGGACAATTTCTATATTACCCCTTTGTAAAAGATTCAAGAAAATAGTATGTTGCTGCTATCAAAGGTTTTATAAACAACTGACACTTACATAACATTAAGAAGATCTTCCAGGTCTAGAGATAGCAGTTAAGGTCAAAACTGAACACCTGTAATGACTTTATTATGGAATAAAATATCTTTTTGAAGGAAAAGGATACTAAACGACTCGCACACATTAGTCTCCAGGTCATACAGACAGCTGCACAGCTCCCTGGGATCAGACGTGAAACCTGACAGCTGGGACACACACACACGGAATTTATTTACACAAGGTTTTAAAAGAGAAGACACATTCAAATATATTCAAAAATGAAATAGTTTTTTGTATGATCTATATATAGAGCAAATGGTCAAATGTGTGCCATTAAATAAAATGCTCCTGTACTCACCCAAAGGGCATCATCATTGACAATAACCAAAGCAAACTCATGCCGTTTGTCAATCTTGTGCTTTGTTCTCACAAACATCTCAATCATCTTCTGGGATATGTTCAAAGCATTTGTTTTAGATCTAAACAGAAAGGCAGTAAAATCACAAAAAATAAATATCAAACATCGTCTGAAAATGTAAATGTTTATGTGTTTACACACCCGTTAAAAGACTCCAGCTTTGGCAAGGACATCTCTTCAGAAAGATCTAAGCAGATAATCTGTAAAAATGAATAAATAAATAAAGTCAGAGAACTTAAGTGATAAAATGAAAGCCAGTCACAGGTTTAATTAGAAATGGATTCTGATCAAATGTGGACCCACCACTTTCTCTGGACAGTTGACACGAGGAACTCTGATCTGGTACTCTGCAGGTGTAGGGACAGGTGTTGTGAGAGTGGGCTGTTGCTGCGAGGACTTTGGTCTTTCTTTGGCTGGCACCGCAGCAGCAGATAATTGTACTGTGGCGCTAGCTGATGCTACTGCACCAACAGCAGAAGCAGCAGGAGCAACGGCCTGAGCTGCAGCAGCTGAGATTGTAGAGGTGATGGAACTCGGAGGGCTGTCGCTGGTCGAGGCCTCACCCTCACCCTCTACACGACTACCCACAGCTGGTTGAGAAATGTTTTGGTTACCATTGCCTCCAAGGCTGCCTGTGCTGCTGCGACGGTCCTCAGCACCTTCAGGGTTGGAGCGGGTTCGAGGTCGCAGCTCTACTGGGCGCTCCTCTCCATCAGCTGGGCCAGGCTCTGGTGTCTCCATGGATAAACTGGATGCTGGTAAAGAAGAAGTGATAAGTTGTGTTTGAATGACTGGTACATCAAGTCTGGCTAAGTATGAACAGAATCAGAACATAAAATACAACTAATAACTTATTATAAACACAAAAAAAAAGACTTCATTTTAGACCAAAACTGTATACAATATCCAAATCCAGAACTTTTATTTAATTGATGACGGCTAATTAATAACATTCTCATTACCTGGACAGATCGATCAATGTTATACAGCTAAACTTCTTTCAAACTAGGCAAAAAGAACAAACATCAAACATGCGACTACGGAGTAGAAAATAAAATACTGAACTGAATGATTAATCCAAAACACAACATACTGGGCTAGTGCACACAATTAACTGGGCAGTGGGCACATGACAGCAGAATAAATATTAATATATATTGCTCATCTGTTTAATAATCCTTATAGTTGTGCTTTAATTTCTTTGTATTGACAAACAGTAAAGATAATCTTCTTTGATGCAGCTGAGCAATAAGAAACTTTGAGAAGTATGATATTGTTGTCATATGAATGTGTGTCTCACGATGTGAACTCAAAGTTACTGTGAAGAGAAATGACTACACTACATTCATTATCTTTCTTTCTTTTGTAACTGTCATCCATTGACTCTGAATCCTGACGGCGGTCTCAAACAAACAGGATGAAAGCTCGACAGCAGTAACGCTTTTAGCTGTTAGCATTAGTTAGCTCTCAGAAAAAATACACCAAATCAGCTAAACTGGTTATATATGAAAGTGCTACGTGTGGATAAAAAAAAAAACACTTACGTATTTATTAATTACAGCACGTTTAGGAATTATACACCGTTTATATTCATTGAAAGTTACAATGTTTTTAAGCGATAAGCTAACATTTCTTTAGGACTGGCAACTTCCTTACCGGAAATGAGAACTACAGGTCATGTTGCATCATGGGAAATGTAGTTTTAATGATGAAAATAACAAAACAGTTCTTTGCAGTAGCAGTGTATTATATATTAGTTCCTCTTCAGTTACTTGTTGATTTATCAATTTACCATCCTATTTAAAGGGTAATTATATATATATATATATATATATATATATATATATATATATATATATATATAAACAACTTAAGCTCTGTGTTTTTGACAGATTTTGTTTATTCATTGTTACCACACAGGTCATAATAAAACACAATGCAATATGAGAAAAAACTGGCAATACATAGTCATGATTATTGTGCACTTCTAATAGATTTGTATATTGTATTTATTTTCCTTAAACTGTAGTAAATTTACTTTACTAAATTTTAATCTAGAAAAATGTATGTGTCTTCTGCCACCTGTCAGCATAATTTTTGTCAAACACATTTTAGATAATTCGGTTTGGCTGATTTTAGTCAAATTCTTGCAATGTGCTTTAAATGAAGAGTCTTAAAGGAAAAAAATGTTTTGTATTACTGCATGTGGCCCAGATTTATGAATACTTGTGGATTTGGACAGTTACATTTCTATATATCCAGTCAGGACACCCAGAGTTGAAACTACTGGTTGTGCTACATTTCAACACAAACAGTGGAGCAAACAGGAAAGGACACTGAGTGAAGGGGAATGGGTGGGGGTGTCTTTCTGAGTGTTTTCCACTTACTTCATTCATCACAGCGTTAAGCAGACATGTAGAGAGCAGTTCTGTTGACTGAAAAGATTTAATTACACAAAATAGCAGGATAGAAGAAAAATATCTCCAGATTTATTCAGACATTTAAACACATCCCAGATTGAGTTTCTGCTGCAGCCGTTAAGATCAACAAGTATGGAGGTGAGTTGTTTTATTCACTGTCTTTCTTTCTTTCTTTCTTTCTTTCTTCTATTTGCTCTGAGACAATGCCATCTGACTGAGAAATATCAAACCTCATTTTGTTGAATGCTTGATAAAAAAGTATTTAAAATATGTTTTTAACTTAATCTATAAAGAGGTTATTTATAATGTTACACTTTATGTTAAACCTTTGTCTAACTTTTCTGATCAGAGTGAAGAGCAGGGTTTTTTTTAATGATGCTATTTGTTGAATTGAGGAATCTTTTAGTCCTTATCCTCCTCAGGTTTGCATTTTTACAGGAATATGAGACTCTAAACTGCCAGAAATTCTACTGGTCTGACAGAATCCATGGTAGTCACAGTATGCTGCAATAGCTTCTGACAATGATCAGGAATCCTCCACAGTCAGAGACAAAGAATCTAAAGCATGTTGTCTGCTCTGGTCTGCACAAATAGGTTGATATTCAACCCAATAAAATGTTTATGTGTTGTGTCATATTTATTTGGAGGATTTTGTTCAAACTTTGCAAACAAAATAAGCTTCATTTTGTTGTGCTTTACATTTTAGGCGTTATTCCAAAATTCTTTGTGAAAACAATAGATGGTATGATCCACAAATATTTGCCTGACAGGAAGTTGATCACAGGATGTTTTTGGTTTCCTCCTTTTTCCGTTTGCCTAAAACAATAGCTGCTAAACAGCCTGATGGCTGGTTTTTAAAAGAATTATAATTTGTGTACATTACATGCAGAAAACATTGAGGATTTTGTGTTACATCAGCTCACAAAGCAGTGGTGAAATGAATGAATGGAAGAAAAATCTGTATTTCATAGCAAAATGTTGCTAAACCATGAAGGTCATCAAGTTATTTCTAAGTAATTCAAATATTACTCCATGATTCTGCAGAACTCCAGGAGGAGCAGATGTAACAGCCTTGGTACTGCTTCAGTGTTTGACAAGGAACCGCTGAATTCTGGTGACTACGTAACCTTTGACCCAGAGATTTCTGACCCTCTGATTAACCTCGAACCCACACCAGCAGAGGTGGCCCAGTGTGAGGCTGAAGTTGGTACCCTGCTCAGCATCATTGCTGAACTAAACAAGAAGATGGGCTCGCTGAAGGCCCCGAGGTGAGAGAAGAATGATTTTCTACAGCATAGTTTAGACTGTATTCTAAAAAAAAAAAACCTCATTGTAACTAAATCACTGGATTTATGCTCTCTCAGACTCAGCCTCACTTTTAGAGATAATTCAGCTTTTGTCTGTTTTATCAGTGAACCAGGTGACATGAGATCAACAAGTCCATCCAGACCTCTGGTTCCAGACCTTCTGTCCCACCGGTTGGTCAGAAGGATCCCTGACAGGAACTCTGCATCCAGCATCACATCAAAACATCCAATGATAACCCAAGGTTGAACATCATCTGAATGGGTTTTGTGGACCTGGATTGAATGTACTTTAATGTTATTTGCTGCACCTCTGCTTTTCGCCCCCTAGGAGGCGGTGGCGTTGTCTGGACAAAACTGCAGGATGTTTTATCATCAGTGGAGGACTCCATCAGCTTCAGAAGAACCTGGGCTGCTCCAATCACAGCCTCAGATCACATCAAACACAAAGAGCACCTGAGAGCAGCTCAGGAAAACTGGACTAAAGCCAACCAGGTAATAAACTGGAGGGAAATTAATCACATCCATTAGATACAATAAAATATTTAAGTCAACAGCTAAAAATTTTAACCAAAAATAATATAAGGTCAAGATTAGAGGCAGCTGCTGTTCTTAAAAAGGCATGATTATACAATAAAGTACTGTTATAGCTGAGTGAGCTTTAATTGATGATTTTGGGAGAATATGTTTATAAATTTTGCTCACTGGTTGCAGATACTGGAAGAGATGGAGAAAGAGTTTGGGATTTCATGTCCATTGGGTATGCCAAAGGACCAGAACCTGGAGGACTTCCTGGATGTGGACATGTGTGATTCTCCTCCCAGAAACAACATGCAGAAACACCATGAGGAGCTGCAGAGAGCACAGAGCGCCATCTGCTCAGAGGAGGAGAAGAACAAAGTGGGAAGGGTCTTTTATTATGAAAATATTATCTTAATATCTAAAATCTTAATTGTTGTAGTATTTGATAAACCTGGAGAACAACTGTTAGAACACTAGAAATCTTATTTTGATAAATTAACACAGATTTCATAAATTAGACAAGAATAAACACAGCTATCTCGTCATGTTTCAGCTGGTTGGACTCCACAAGGCCTGGAGGTCTGGCAGGTACTCTCCTTCCTACCGACCTCCTTCTGGGGCTCTCAGTCCAGACTGGGCTCCTCCTTCCTATCCTGGTTCACCTTTACCTCACAGAAGAACGCCCCGACCTGTAACACCTCTCTGTTTGGGTGGGGATGGGTCTTCACTGGTCTCTGTCACCTCAAGCAGTCCATGTTCCAGCCCCATCAGCCTGGAGTCTGAGACGGAGCGACTGAACAGGTGAGGCTGAAAGTATTTTCCAGAAATGATCCAGAGAGCACTGCTGACCTCTCCT
The DNA here is from genome assembly GCA_006937965.1 of Callopanchax toddi. Classification (NCBI taxonomy): domain Eukaryota; kingdom Metazoa; phylum Chordata; class Actinopteri; order Cyprinodontiformes; family Nothobranchiidae; genus Callopanchax; species Callopanchax toddi. Next base: position 667,821 of record SSNR01000036.1, read on the forward strand.
GGAACACTCCCACTTCCCCTCATTGAGTCTGTGAGGTTTAATGTTTGAGAAGATTCAAGGAATGAAATGATTTTTGCTTTTTGGTTTGTTTTTACCAAATTTAATCAGGGATTTATTTAGATGTTTCATTTGCTTGAAAAACAGACGAGAACAAATCCATTATAGTGACGACCAGACCCAACCACATGAAGACCTGCCGGGGTTTTAATCCTGCTCTCCTCTGCTGCAGGCGGGGTGGTTTGAGCCGGCTGGAATAACCTCATACCTGCTGTCCTCTGTCCCATTATTCCAGATGCATTGAGAGGCTGAAAGCCAGAAATGAACGTCTGACTGCAGCTCTGGAACGAAGGAAGGGAGAGTCGGAGCAGATCAGTACTAAACTAACCAGACTGGAGTCTGACTGCTCAGCTCTGCAGATGGCTCTCAGATACAGGTACTCCTCACCTGAGTCTGCACACTTTGCATATTCTGTCAATGTTACAGATTGAAAAGTGTCAAAATAATGACTGTGCACATGCAGGCCAGCAGTCTACAGTGGTTTCTTCTCATCTAACAAGGTTGTGTTTTATCTTCTTTGACTGACAGTGAGGAGTGTGAGGAGGCCTACAGCGAGCTACTGTCACTTTATGAGGCCAAGAGGCAGCAAAACATTCCTCTGCAGACAGACTCAGCAGGTGTTTCAACACCAGGTTTTAGTGCAGCCTAAACTGCTTTACACTAACACACATAACAGGTACAAATGTCATTCACACACACGTCCAGCGCAGTTTGAATCACAGTTTTTTCCTCTCATCAGAGCCAGTCGCTGACAGGCAGCAGACTGACAATCCATCAGCTCCGCTCGGGAAAATAGGAACTGAAGAGTTGTCCACCTCCTTCTCCACAGCAGGAGTCACAGAGGACTCACATCCACAAAGTCTCACAAGGCAACTATTAGGACACAATCATTAAATAAATCTCTGTTTTGATGTTAAAACAAAATGAATAAACAATCAGACGTGGTATTTTCCAACAGAACGCCCAAATCAATGGATCAAGAAGCAGCTCTTCGACAACAAATCGAGCGCCTGAAGGAGGACAGGGCAGCCATTTTTCTGCTTAGACCAGGTCTGGGGTCAGAGGTCAAACCCAGCTCAGAAACCAGTCCACCAGATGGGACCAGATGGGGTCAAATGCCGAAGGAAAAACCTCCTAATAGCAAGAGGGAGAAAGCTTCACTGTTTTATGAACTTATCTCAGTCAGGGTAGGAGCTGTGTGTTCATCATCTGCTTCAGTCAAATCTGTTATAAAATGTGTTTTAAATTTTCCACAAATTTCAAAATCAAAATCATTTTTGATCAGTGGTTTTAATCTGCTCCTTGTCTGAAAGTTGTTAGTTTTGCCTCCTTACAGAAAAACCACGTGAACTTCACATGTGGAAATGACACGCGAGAACATGTGAAATGACCATGTGACATACGTGATCTACTTACTTCTGCCCAAGAGATTTAGGAACACTTTTAACATATTCATAGGATTCTATGAGGTCACATGTTTTTCCACATGAGCTCACATGTGAAAAACATGTTAAGTTCATGTGTTTTTTTTTCCATAATGTACAAACAAATCCAACGCTCTGTTTGTGGTTTGTTCAGGAGGAGATGTCCGATCTGAGAGCGCTGATCCGCCTGAAGGAGAAAGAGCTCAGGTGTCTTGAGTGGAGTTTAATGGGTCAGAAGCAGGAAGCAGCTGGGGTTTTCATCCCAGAAAGTCTCAGACAGCAGGTGGAGGATCAAAGGATCGAACAACAGGTATCAAAGACTCCTGCAGCAGCATAGACATTATATATAATGATGAGAAAATAACACAAAGTCAAGGTGAAAGGGAGCAGAGGGCTGTCCTACTGTGAAAGACCCGATTCAAATCTGGCTGTCCCACACGGGAAATCACACTTATTCCAAAGCAGAATCCCTGCAGGCCAGGGAAGATATTTTAGTTCCTCAAGGTCTTTAGCCTGTCCTGTCACTGCAGCACTAAGTCACCCCACACCATTCACCTCTGTCGCTGTCAAACAACAAACTGAAGCTTTCTCTTAAAACATTCTGACTCTCATTCAATCTTTAAAGTTTCCTTCACGACCTACAGACACCCTGATTTTTACTTCTTAGAAGTTATGCTAAAATAAATCAACAAAACCAGACTGTCATGTGACTGAATTAGGATGAATTAACTAAAACTAAATCTGTTTTATAATTTAACTATATTGGAGATTTTATGAACGTGAACTAAACAAATGCACATGTGCTCTAGTACCTGGCTACAGTCAGAGTTTGCTGAAAAGATCAAGTAATAAACATGAAAACATCTTAGTCTGCTGCATTATTTGTGCAATGTTTTAATTAGGATAACATCTTCAGGCGTTTGATTACATTTTATAACCAATCACACAATGATAAGCAGGATGGAAAACAAAGACACACTTATATGCTGAGGATATTTCATCCCATCCATTTAAGTGTACCAAGCAAAAAAAAATCTAAATCTGGGAAATGTTAATTATTTTTATTATTTTCTGTTAATTCCAAACATTTTATAGCTTTGTCTTTTCTCAATCTAGGATTTAGATCTCTACAAAAAAGCTGCAAAAAGATAAATCTGAAGATTTACAAGATTTAGGGCTAAAATGAATCAGATAACAAAGATGCTCTGTTATGATCTACTGACATGAGTGGGTAAAGTCAGGAAGAGTCTTATGATTATAACTTTTGAATAATTTAGCAACAATAATTTAAAGGCATAACCTTAAACATGGTTCTAAAAATGGAATTATACAGTAAATAGTGACAAAACTGAAATACTTAAATCAAATTTCCACAAGTTAATTTTCTAAATTCTGACATGTTTCTTTCAAGAATCACAACAATTTCAGCACTTAAGGTGGTTTCACACTGAGACATTTATTTTAGGTCGGTGTGAAGATTTGCTGAAAGTATTTTTGCATTCAGTCCGATTTACTAAGCTTTCTGAAACACCGATCTATTCAAACGCCATCCGTCATCTGTTGCTTCAGATAGACAGTCACAGCATACTATAAGAAGTGCAGCTTTAAAGTGCAAATAATGGAACATTCTGTTTGCTCCTTGTTTCTCAGAGATTTTGTGAGACTGCTGCATGTGAAGGAGATGTTATGAGTTCTCTAACCAGACCGATTCTGAAAGAACTGCAGGCGGTGCTGCAGAGGTGAGAGGCCCATCTCTTCATGCTGCTGTTCTGTGTTTAATGTGAAGCTGTATGACTGCAAAAACGAGTAGGATTTTATCTGTTGCATGCATGAAATAAATATGAATTCCTATTTAAATTCAAGGAAACAAAAGGGCCTATAAAATAAGTGTTGCAGTAAATAATTAGATTCTGGAAATTAAAAAAAATGAAGAGGAAAGTGTTAAATTATCAAGTAAAGTATCTGTTAGAAAATGAATTTGCCTTCCCTTGCTTGTTTTTTTTCCTGTTGCTTAGTAACACTGCAGAAAAATAGAAAAGCAGACTTTGATGTAAAGAATTTACTTTCTTTGTGCGATGCTTCAGAGTCCTTCATCTTCCTCCTCTGACCTTGAGTGGTGAATAATTCTTTTCAAATCACATTCACTGTGAAGCCATAAAAAGGATTTTTCATAACTTTTATATTATTGCTGCGAGTAAACTGCTTAATGACTTAAACTAATAATATTACCTGATTATTCACAGGGAGCAAGCGCTAAAGAAGAGGCTGGCTATGGTCCAGGATTCTCTGAGCACAGCTATGTCAGACAGCGCCCCCAACAGGAAGGACAACACAGAGCAGATTGCTCGCCTCACACAAGCTCACAGGTAAATGTCACAGAGACACACACTCTTCTGGTCATAAGCTTTGCTCTAAACATACTAAACATCCTTCATTCCAGTAAAACCTTGAGTTCGTACAGACAGATCCGCAGGAAGTATCGAGAGCAGATATGGAGGTTGGAGCAGAAGGTGGCAGCCATGATGGAGAATCAACACAACCAGAGTGAAGCTGCAAAAGAGGACGCTTTGGAGTGGAGGAGAGAAGAGACTGTTTTATAAGAATCTGGTTGTGATCAGCCATCCTTATAGCCAAACGTTACTAACATCTGCTTCATGTGCAAATCTAATCTTTAAAATGATATTTGTACATATTTATCAACTAAACCAATAATGGAATTCATATCTGTGGTTTGAGGCATTCTTTAAAAAATGTAAAGCATCTTAGAGAAACTTTGCAGTTTTTGTGGGAGTTTCTAAAAATACTGAACAGCATTCCAGAGATTAAAAACATCCACACAAACATCTAAAGCAAAAAAAAAACATTTGTCACATGAGTTCCTACAGATGACTCAGAGCTGGATGAGAGCACACATGTTCATTTTCTCATAAAAGCCATCTCTATAAAGCACTACCAGGCCGATCGTGCTGCCAAGACAAAGCTCTGAGAAAGACGGGGGTTTGGGGAGGGGGTTGACTGATCTGCACACAAAACGTACGGCGAGCCCATTTGTCTTCTTTGCACCTCCATGGTCTCACGTTCTTTGCCTTTCACGCTTGACAGTTCAGTTAAAAGGTCAACTCAACCAAATTACAAAAAAAAAAAAAAAAAAACATTTTTCTCACTGCAGATAGTAGGAGAGAGAACATCCCAGTGGCTTTGAAAAATAAAACTACACATACGCATTCTGTTAAGGGTAATAATTTAAGTAATCAACCAAAGCAGCTCATACACTTTGTAGGTTTGTGAGGGTGAAGCAACTCCTTAAAAACACATCTGGCTCTCCCTCCCTTCTTCCCTCCATCCTTTGCTTTTTATCACTCACTCAATCATCAATTTTTCAATCTTTACTCTCCATTTCCTCCCCCTCCATCCTCATCTCTCACCCATCAGTCACCCCTTCAGTCGACCCTGCACCCTGACCTTCTCAAACCGCTCAGCTGCAGCTGTGACCGGCGGTCAGGAGGTTAAGGCAAAGGTTGAGTGTCACACCCACAGGGTCACAGCGATGCTTGGCTGTTGTGTTAGCCTTTGAATGGAGGCTTCAGAGCAGCAGACAAGGTGGCGAGCCCCTGACGCCCTGACTGTTGCCTGAGCTTGCCCTTTCCTGAGGAAAGGTCAGTGCAGAGGGTCTTTCCTCCTGCTCCTCCCATACCTCCAGGTCACCATCGCTATTGTTGTAATAGCTGCCATTAGAGCACATGATGCAATTATCATTCAATTTTATGTTGCCACTCTCCAGAATCCATGTTAAGCTCCTGAGTTCATCAAAGGTTTGCAGATGACACAACTGCTGTAACCTCAGGGTGACTTTAGATTCAAATGTGAACAATAAAGACAAAATGTTCCACTGATTTTTTCCCCCCATCTTGTAGAGCTCAGAGACCTTTATCGTGACTGGCTCAATAAGGCTCAGAGTGTTGGAGGAGGTGTTTTGGATCTTAATTAATCCTTAAATTTAATTTCTGCAATTAAAATCTTGCACCATCACACAAGCTTCACAAAATAAAAGCATTTTACAAACATTTTGAAAGGCATTTGATTCTAAATTTATGTATTTTATTTTGTAAACTCATTGAACAATTATTAAATTGAACCATAACATGCTAAGTTGTTTTGTTGCTAGAAGACAATGTTTTTTCATTTGATACGACATCAGTTTAACTAATGTATAGAACTCTCAGGCTACATATTTAATATTTAAAAAACAATAAAAGCACAAAAATACCCTTAGTTATGATTAAATTACTAGTCCGTAAAAGATGAGTAGAAAATGACACTAATTCCTGCAAAACTGTAATTTTATAACAAACTTAAAAGCACTTTTGTGTGATTATTTATTAAATAAATGTATTTTCATGCAATTTTTTGCAGCTGTTAGTTTTTATTTCCTGTCTTTTGTTCATGATGATGACAACAACAACAACAAAAAAAGCAAAACAGATAAATGTTCTGTCCAAAACCAAGTAAATTCATAATTTGAGTTGCATAATTGTTAGATAAGTTGCCAGTTTGCGTGGACGCTGCTGGAAGGTAAATGTCATTGCAGAGGACTGGTTGTCTTCATTTTGAAGTGCTTATTTTCATGAAAATAACAAAACCATACATGAATGATATAAATGAATCCCTCTAAATGTCAAGCACATTATCAGGATAATCCATTATAACCAATTTACTCCACTTCTTACAATCTTGCTAAAAGCTTGTCATAATTTAAGCATTTGTTTGACCTGAATTGCAGATCAAAAACACATTAAAGTACAGTTTATAGGGGAGTCACCCACAGCCCCTGAGAGGTGAGTGCTTTCAGCCTCATGCGCCTCATCTGTTATCATTTAGGCTCCATGTTTCTGGACTCTTCTCTCCCCCTCTTGTAACGGCCTCTGCAGGAGTCTGTGGGCAGCAGAGTTTTATGGAGCCTGGGAAAAATACTTACGCCATTATTAGACAACGGCAGCGGCTGTCAATCACAGTGGGGGTGGACGCTAACACATGCACATGCTGGAGGGGGGAGGGAGGGCAGAGGTGGGGGGTGACCTATGGGTTTTAGGTCAACTCATTTACTCTCTGCATCTATCGCCTTATTTTAATAAGTCGTCCCTCTGTAAGCTGTATCAAGAGAGCCATCAGCTCACCTGTCACTACCACTCTATATCCCCGCTCATCCCCTCCTCTTCTCTTCATCCATCCATTCTCTGCTCTCTGCTGCAGGACGCCGCCTCTCTGACCCGACACCTCTCTCTGGAGCTTTCTGACACCGGTCGGCCCGAGGAGAGGTCAGGAGGGTGCGAGGGACGCTGGCGGCACGAAAAAGCACAAAAAGGCTTTAACCTCAATCAAACGGCCGATCACATCCGCTTTGTGCTGTCGCCCACTCAGATAATGAGAGCAAACAGCTCAGGCCGACCGGCCACGTCGCCTCAGACAGCAGAGGATAAAGAGTAAAACCATGTTGCATGTAAGTCTGTGTAAGGTGATTTCCATGCTTATTACAGGGATGGAACACATGCGTGCCAGTGGACGGAGAAAACTGATGCTCAGGATTCATCAGCTTGATGAACATTAAACAAAAAGGGTCTATTTTCATTTTTTAATCTAGACAAGTGACAATAAACAAAACAACTCTGCCTCAAACTAGAATAAAAGCTTTAAAGAAACCAGTTTTATCATCGTTGTTCAATTAACTCCTGATCAAAAGACCTGAATAGGATGCAGCCTGATTCTTGTTTAGCCTGGAAAAAACTCAAGACATAAAACATCTAAATAAAAAAAGAAATCTTATTTGTAATTATGTTATTTAAAACAAACCTCTTCCTCTAGAAGAAGCCACTGATTTGTATTTATGCTGTTTTATCAGATGCTGATTAGAGGACATAAACCCTTTTTCTGAGCACAAGCAGCTCTGGGTGCTTGAGTACATTCCTCTTCTCAGAATCAGACTTTTTTATCACTCTGTTGAGTTTCTTTGAGGAAAATGTCTTTGATGCTGCTGCGCCAACAGATTACTGCAGTCTGACCTGTCCTTTCATGTAAATTACCTCTGTGTTGTTCTTCTAGTCAAATCTGTTGTCCCAGAATGGCCTCTCAAGATCTTCTTCAGAGTTTCAGCTGTTTATGCTTAAACTCAATCATTCTTGTCCTTTTTATATGATTATGAAGTGAAAACATGCATTCTGTTAAGAAAAAAATGTATATTTGTAAAGTGATAATGACATTATGGTTTAAAGAAACACACTGCTCTGAATCAGTAGTAATTAGGGGTTCATTTACACCATGACACTAACTGAAATGTGACGAGCGTTGTTGGTTTTACACCATTTAACCTGAATTTACCCCTCAGTGAAGCTTATTACTCTCCTGTGATAACAGGAGTCTCCCTGCTGTTTGGGAGTCAGGAAGGTAAACATAAAAAAAAACCTGAACAGCCTGCAGAGCAGAAGATCTAATGAGGTCACTCAGCTCAGCGTGAGAGCTGTAGATTACAGCGAGGAGGTGTTCAGAGGGGAAAGATGGCAGGCGGAGTGTCCTCGACCTAATTCTCTTAAAGCATTTGAGTCTTGTTCACTGAGCTGATTAGGTTAATTTTCTGTCATCCTAAGCACCTTAGGCGGCCTACGGGCGACGTCTGGTGTAACGAGAGGCACACACCAGGAGCAGCAGATTGGACACAGATTTTCTGAAGTTGGCGATTAAGACATTTGTTGTGGCTGCATGGAAGGTTATGTTGAAACACTGCCTGGGAGTGTCAGAGATCTCAAACGGCACAAACATGAGAGGCTCACCTTTGAAATGGGCTGGATTTTATCGATTATCGGTCGATGGTAATCATTTTACGTCTCGGCTGGAACGTTTGGCTAAATAACTTATTTAAGTAATGCATATTAGTCTCTTTAATCTTCAGTGGAAATCCTTTTTGTTTCCACTGCCTCAGTTTAAACCACCAGATTTTAAATCTGAAAATCATAGTTAGAGACAAATGTTCCATTAGCTTTATGGAAAGGCTCAAAGTTGAGAAGGTCAGAGGTTATAAATGAAAAAAATGTTGATTATGAGTTAATAGTAATACCAGCAGCTTTACACTGTACTGTATAAATATCTAATGAATGAGGACAGATTGGATTCTTATTGGTCTCAACATTAACTATTTCTATTTATTACATAATAAAATTTAATTTTGTGGTATTTTTCCTATAAACTCCCTAAAGTCAAATCTATAAAATTCCCAGATATAAATGTTTTAGTTTCACCTGACTGGTTTTCATATAATGAAGACTTGCGCATAATAAGACATTTGATAATGCATCAGATTGCATCTTTTTAAGCCTATATAGCATCCCACAATTATAGCAGTTAGCCACAACCATATGGTATGGATCAAGTAAAAATGAGTTGGATGTTTGTGGGCTGATTTTTTTTTTCTCCTAGGTATCAGTCCAAACCAGACTGGTTTCTAAATATTTAAAAACTATTAAAGTCCAGAACATTTGACATATTAATGTTGTCTAAAGATGCAAGAGAGCTTTATCATTTACTGGCTGTTATGTTGTTTAAATTTGAGCAGAAGTCCAAAAATACCAGCAATGATTAGTTTTAAAAAAAATTTCACTACAAAGTCCTATTATTCTTTTTTTTATAACTGGAGAAATAATATGAAAGTCAAATTTGTGTTGCACAATTATAATCTTTTGCACTAATTTGTGTATTTCATAACCTGGTTGGCTGTTTGACCCCTGTATGATGAAACGGGTCATGATCTGATGTTTCTGGTATATGGAGAAGCTCTGAACAGAAGGGGTTGGGATACCAATGCTCCTGAAACGCATTCATCTGTTCTCCATGTCTATTATAACCTCACCTCTAGACTGCATCACAGCTAACTGTAAAAATAAATGAATACGTTAATAAAAAAGGTAAAGGCCAAACCATAATGTTGATTCTAATTCAAGTGTAAATCAGATCTAATGTAAAGTTTAGATGTTACCAAACCAATGCTCAGTGAGTTAGAGCTCTGCTGCTGTAAAAGGCTCAATTGACTGTTCAGCAAACAGTCCAGACCAGAAATCAGATTGAGATGACAACAAATCACACCAAATGGGAAGTTTCCCACCACCTCCTGCATGTCCTGAGAGGAAAGAGGCCAATATTGATCGGACGTGGCGCGTTGCTGTGGAGTCACACCAGCAGATGTTTTTTCTTGCCTGGTTTCACCGTCGTGTTTATTTTAGACCGCTCCTCCGTTCGCTGGAGGTCAAAGGCCTGAGGATGGGCAGGGTTCTGTGAGGGGGGAGAGAGGAGGGATGATTTTTTTCCTCTGGCCTTGGGGCCAAAGGGCAGTGGGACTAATGAGGAAGGAGCAGAAAGTCATGTGCTAACTCAGAGTTACTCCTCGGGGTTAAATTTTAACCCCTGTTTTAAATTCTTCCACGCTTTAACTAATGCAGTCAACAGACTCTGAAAACGGTTTTTAAAAAGAGGTTCTTAATTACCTCATTCTGTGTACTAAATAAACATGAAATGCTGCTGGTTGAGAAGCTCACCCTCATTAAACTGGTTATATTTATCCAACAAACGCTGCCAAAAGAGGAAAACATGCAGCGGTTTGACTTGAGCAACAGAGCGTGAAATTATTCTTTATACTTTAGATTCCATCTCTTCTGATACACGGACAAAAACTTTTTCTGTTCAGGTGGTGAAGAGGGGACATGGTCATTTCTGTTTGGTTTGTTTTTATGCTCCAACCACTTCCTGTCTTCTGCATCCAGCAGAACTGTAATGTTTGCTCCCTCATTGATGACAAACGTGCAAAACTGTGAGAATAGTTTTGGAATATTTAGCAGGATTAAATGCAAATAAATGACAACCTGAGATCACCTACAAATATTTACTTTGGAGAGTCTCGTTGTGTAGATTCAGCATTGGAAAACTGCAGCAAACACATCTGCACACATCAGCTCAGCGATGCTTTATCTGAACATATGGGGTATTCATGATGATAAACAGGGATTTCACAGTTCAAATTCCCATGTTTTAATGTAGCTAATCAACAAATAGATCAGTATATTTGTAGTGATGAGACTATAAGAGTTTTTACCTTAAATATCAAGGCTGGATGGTATTTTTTAAATCTGACTTGGAACCAAAGAATCACTAGAAGCTGCACATCATGAGAACAGTTTAATATGGTTCCTTCTGACAACAAAGCTGTAATTTTGAATACCAGAAACAACGTTATACTTCAGCTTAAGTGAAACAAAACCTTACAAACTTTAGAGGTACATTTCATTTGATTCATCCTAAATGTGCAATGTTAAGTTTAGGTGAGTTTACTGGATGTTATTGTTGTTTTACTCTGACGAGTCTGAGAATGTACAGCCTTCCACCGCAGTCGACTTCACGCTAAGAGCAGCTGCATTCCTGACCTGCAGTTCAAAGAGCAAACACACACACACACACACACACACACACACACACACGCACGCACACACACAATGAGTTACAGATATGTAAGCTGCACATGTTCTGTTGTTGCACAGGAGGGAATGTGCTCCGACTCTCCTCCTCTAACCTGCAAATAAACAAGCTGAGCAACAAAAATACACAAAGACAGAAGTCAATGATCTGACCTCCACTTCATTTAGACGTTTTGTTGTTTTTATCCTGGGAACTTTTTCAAATCAGACCAAAAAAAAAACCATGTTTAAAAGGCAAAAACAGACAGAAAGTCTTGACTTGACCTTTTTACAAAACATTGAATAAATTTGTTGCCAATAAATTTAAAATGCAAAAAGACTGATAGAAGACAATAATCTGACAGATGTGTTTGCTTGAAAGCATCATCTGCTGCTTTTCATGCCAAAATTTAAAAGTGAAAAGTCATTTATGCTGCAAACTGACAGCAGTTTTGGTCAAAAAATTTAAAATAAATTTATGTGCAATGACATGTAATGCAATATCTCATGCAATCTGTTTACAAACAATAAACAAAATCAAATCATCAAATCAAAGATATACAGCACATTTAGATCAAATGTGTTGCTGTCATTTAGATTTGGAGACATGTTTGCACAGTTATGCTTGTTCAGGTTGACAAAAGCCAGACATGTCATCTCTTAGAGGTTTCTGAGGTCTGTTAGAGGATTTATTGGAAGTGATCCTTCAAATTCTGAGTTTTAAACACAAAGCAAAAATAGAATTCTGCCAGAATGTGTGAGTTCTCTTTAAACACAAGAAAAGTGTTTGAAAAAAGCAAAAATCTACACGAGAGTCAACTCTGGTGGTGAAAGCAACAGGTTTCAACACTTTGCAAAGTGAACTTTATACCGCTCGTTTTTATACACAACTCCTTATTTGTCCTTAAGGTGCATATTTTTTTTGTTTTTCTTCAACAAAATAAAGGCTCATGTTTTCATTGTAAAATGTTAAAAACATCCACATTTGATTATAAACCCATGATTTTTCCAGTGCAGTTGGATAAATGCTGATTGTGTGAGACCTTCAGATTTAACACACTCACATTACATGCTTTAGGTGTGAGCAACAAGCAGATCTATATAATAAAGGAGGCACAAAGGTCAGACCTCTATAACACACAAGCACACTGAAGCTTAAAGGAAAGCACTAATTCAACTTACAGCAGCTTAGCCTGGTCTCTGTTAACCTCTTAACCAAACAAAAGGCCTACCCACGCACAAAGAGACCCGCTGTGACGGATGTAGGTTAACGTTACCAGAGGCTCACGTTACAAAGCTACAGAAATATCAGAGATCCTCTCCTTTCCTGGCAGCCTTCTTAATCAACTTCTAACTCATTATCTTGTGTTCATCCTCTGAGAGATAAGTTGTTTTGGTGATCACAGGAACAGCATGTTTTGTCATTCAGGGGGAATTCCTGTTAAAACCATGTGATGATGAGCAAACTCCTCTGGGTTCAGGAGGCTCTTTGAACCAGGCGTTTGGAAGCAGCAGTGAATACCTCACTCTGTGTGTTTTTTTTTCCTACATTTGGAGGCTGTTATTGGAAACCTTGGCTGGAGGCTCTGATTGTTTATTCTGTCCTCCTCTTTTCATGGAGACCTTCACATGACAAAGCTGTTGGGATTCCACAGGAGCTCCTCCGACCGCCAAGACGATGGATGGGCGACTCAAATACAGTTAGATTAGTGAGGCGGAGACAAGATGTGTGTGTTAGAAGGCTTTCTGTTCAGTTAAAGGGACAGTCGTTCTAATACACACACCAAGACTCATTTATCTGTCACTGCAATAAAACAGGAACCTCGTCTCAGAAAAGTCCATCAAAATGCAGCAGAGTCTAGAATAATTTCATGTTTTTGTGTTTGACAGATGATGTTTAGATGTTAGAAGCTCTAAACTTTTTCTGTGCTGAAGAAGACTTGTAAAATAAGCATAAGAGAATATTAAATAAGGTTTAAAAAAGTTCCTTTTGGAAATCAAGTGAATATTGTTTCTTTTTTCATTTGTTTTTACAACTTAGCAGAAGATTAAATGCTCTGACAACAAACACATGACCGCACCACACCACATGCTTCCTCTACAGCAAACAAGTCTGCTTTTTAAGATCAGAGAGATGTCAACAGAGTGAACGGACACGCGACATCTTTTAATAGATTCAACAAAACATATCAGTCTACATTCTGCCTATAGATCATAATTAAAATGTATTATTTGCCTGATTGAATCCCTTGAGTTAGGTTCTTTTATGTTTGATAAATTATACTCAAACAAAAAAATTAAACATCGTTTTAAATGTGTTAAGATTTTAGACTGAAATAGAGTGAAAAAGCATCAAAAACCCCAAGTTAAATTCCAGAGAACCTGAAAAACCATCGATCCAAATCATTTCAACAGACTATCAGAGAGTCTGCTTTCTAAGGACCGGAGGAACGACTGAAGACACTGATGGAAGTCAGTCCACAAAACTCATATGTTATAATTCTCCTCCTGCTTTGTAATTAACTGAAGAAAACTTTAACAAAAGTGTCACATAATTTCTGTTTTCTTTGCAGGTCTCTACGTTTACAATAATCAAGATGTTGTTGAACAAAGAGACACAAAAAACTCATGAAAATCAACTTTATGAGCCAAGATTATTGAACCTGCTCTCATAAAGTGTGAAAAACTTGTGGCACCTGATCTGTGACATCCTTCAGCCAGACCTGTGTGTGTGTGTGTGTGTGTGTGTGTGTGTGTGTGTGTGTGTGTGTGTGTGTGTGTGTGTGCAGCAGGTGTGAAAAGGAGACGGCAGCATATCATATAACCTTTTGACAAGTTGCTCAACAACAACAGGCGCTGCCTGTTATTATTGGGTCAACAGAGCCGGAGGAGGTCTTTTGGATTAGAGCAGAGTTGAGAACATGAGTGTGAGTGCCAAGCGCTCGGCCCCCCCGCCTGTTCCTCTTTGTCTTACGGCAGTGTTGAGGTTGACTCCCCCCGTGCTCCCAGGCTGGCCCGGGGTCAGGGGGGAAACAGGCATCCAGTCAGGCAGCCCAGCATTCTTTCTCAATGTGTGTGTGGGTTTGGCTGCAGCCCACTCTGTGCTCTTTGACTCCACTGGCCTTATAAGGCATCCAGCGCCATGGCAACAGCAGGGCTTGAATAGCAGTGTCAAATCCCTCAGCACACAGACACACGCTCACTCTCCCTGAAGGAGGGAGCGAAGCAGAGAAAGAGGAGGCTATCTCTGGGCTGCTGCAGCGTCTGGCTTTCACTAAGAGCTCGGTGACTGTGTTTTCTCTGCTTCTTTGCCTAATTTATTCCTGCCCGGGCCAACAGAAGGGACGGCAAAAAAGGAAACAAAAACAAGCTGAATAATAAAGAGTGTAACAACACTCTGACTCTCTGACAGGAGGGTCTGGCCTCTGGTTGTAGCTGCAGGATGGACAAGCTGACTAAACAAGAAATGGAAAAGAGAGACATGATTTTGTGAAGCTTTGGAAGAGGAGAGGCGGCTGTGGCTGAGGAGATTTCTCAACTCTGCCTTTGTTTTGGTTTGCTGTTTCTATGACATCTGATCCTCTGACCCCGCTGGCTTTGAAGGAGTCGGAGGAACCACAAGAAAACAGACTTTCATCACAGAGGACTGACCAGGAGGACGTCTTTGGAGCTGCTGGAGAAGTTGTTGAGCTGTAAAAGTGTTTCTGATCAACAACAATTACTGAAGTGTTTCTTCTCAGGACCAATAGAAGAAACAACCTTCATTTACTACGTGTAAACCAGCATTTTGAGGACAAATTATGTTTTTTTCCCACCTTTATCACCATCGCTTTGGTATTTTTGAAAGCCTCAACAAGTCAAGAGTGAGTCTGGACTAGAACCGCCTCAGATCAGGAGATAGCACCTCAGCCCGGCAGGAACTGGTTGGACTAGTTTATAAGTTGGAGGAAAGGGCAGGGCAGTTCAACCCTGTCTAAAGAAGAGCTGTTCCATTTTCCTCTCGCCTGTTGGTCCTTTGGAGAGAAAGTTGTGTGTTGAAGTAAAGAAGAGGGGTCTTTTTTCATCAGGACTCTGTTCTGTCTCCACCATGCTGAGGGATAGGTGAGGCAGGTTTTTCCCTTTCGTATGGAGGACGGAGAACGATAGTGAGAGGGGAGAAGAAGAAGAAAGAGACAAGAGTCAAAGTGTAATTTATTGTTTCCTGTGAAAAGAGCAGAGCTGCACCCTTTTCTCTCCTGCCTGAACTCTGAACCACTTAATGTGCGTCTGAAGTTTTCTCAGAGCTGGAGAGCCATTGATCAGAGGTCAGGGCAGAAAGCAGAGGGGGGAAACAAGAACAGAGAGCAGCAGGATTAAAGGAGAGAGGGAAAACAGCAGTGGAAGGACCCCCGGGTCAGCGCAGCCAGACGGCAGAGAGGGGAAAGGTCAACGCAGGCGGACCGGGGACAAATTCTCCTACTTTTAAATTTTATGGGATGAAACTTGCTTCGGATCCAAACCTGGCGTGAAAGTCTTTGAGTCTGGAATCAGAGCTTTAAACTTTGAGGGTGGTGTGGGGGTGAAGCCGGGGGGTCAGGACAGGTCTGGTCTGTGTATGATCCACTCACAGGGCTGGGTGTCTCTGAAAATATGGCCATGGTGAGCGGGGGATGGGGGAACCCCAACGGGGACACCAATGGACTGGGGGAGAAGGCTTACCTGAGGAGGGAGGAGGAGGACGGGTCGCCCCAGGCTGGAAGCAGCGACGTGGACGTCGGGGACGAGGACAAGGCCTGCGTGGTGGACTGTGTGGTGTGTGGGGACAAGTCCAGTGGGAAGCACTACGGCGTGTTCACCTGTGAGGGCTGCAAGAGCTTCTTCAAAAGGAGCATCCGGAGAAACCTCAGCTACTCCTGCAGGTAGGGCTGCAGGGACATTTAAACCTCTTAGATGGACTTTTGTCAATGTTTCCATTTTTATGAGTTCAAATGTATTTTAGATCAAACATAATTTTCAGTGTTTTTTAATGTTTTTATCAGCAGTTGTGACTTTTTTTTAAATAGAAGCATCATGACTGATAATTTCTTTGATGATTTACTGAATATTTTAATGTTCCATTAACAAATCCTTCATAATAAAAGAAATCAAAGGTTTTATGAGCTCTTTAAAACCCGATAGATGCATTTCTCACTGAGGAATTATATCTTCCGATCTTAGTTTCGTCCCACAAACAGCCTTCAGACAAAACAACAGAAAAAAGAGCAGAAATGAAGCCCTGAAGGTTTGTCATGTGAGGATGGATTACCTCAGAAGGTCAACATTCCCATTATTCCTCGCTGCAGCAACATAATGTTGCAGCTCAGCTCTCTGCACCTCTCTCAGCCCCCAAATACACTCCTTTATTTCACACACAGAAAACGGCATTAACTCTCTACAGAAAATACACCTTTTTGCCTGTTTTTTACATCTGGGCCTGAAAAGAGCTCTCCGTGAAAGGTTGGCAGAACTCAGCCGGCTGTAAAAAGCAACACAAGGGTGTGTAACGCTGATGATTTACAAAGGTCACAGTCTCAGTAGCTTTTCAGCCATGCTGGTTCATGCAGTTCACTCATAACAGGGGAGAGAAAAGGGGGGAAAGGGGGGGGGGTGCAAACATAAATATAAACTTCACTTTTCTATGGAAATATTTGAAACTCTTAGAGCAAATAAGAATATAAATTAACTTTTTTTTTAAAATGATTTATTCTTTGTATAGGTCAAACAGAGAATGTCAGATTGATCAGCATCACCGGAACCAGTGCCAATACTGTCGTCTGAAGAAGTGTTTCCGTGTTGGGATGCGTAAAGAAGGTATGAGGGTTTCAGAAAGCTGATCAAATGTCTACAGCAACATGTTTCATCATCTAACTGCAGGATCAACTATGTAACACACCCAGAATGAAGCTACAATTTTTAATTAAGTTGTCGTGGAACTTCAATCAACTCTTTTCTTTTTCTTTTTTATTACTTTACTGCTTGCTTATAGAGCCCAAATGTCCATTTTGACTCCGTTAGAAATAAAAAATAAAATTTCCTTCAGAAGCTGAGGAATTAAAAAAAGAGCTAAAACCAATAAAAAGAAAAATACCTGATCAGAAATGTTAAAATAAATGACTTTAGAGGGTTTCACCAAACCCTTTAAAACTAACCTGATATTTGCTTGTAATCTGAGTACAATATTTATACTGTCAACCTGAGCGTGTTTTTACTCTGCTGCTTGCAACAGAGCTGCAGGGCAACGAAGTTTGAGCTTCAAAACAAGAAAAACAAGAACGTTAATGATGAAATACTTTAATTATTCAGCTTCATCCACTGCAAAACATTATTACGTTATCCCTGGTGTTACAGGTGATTCTATATGTATTTTAGATAATTAGTCTAAGCTCATTTATGTTCTGTTGTAAGTTTATGTCAGTTTGTTTCTGATAAAATCAGGTGCTGTGCACCAGGGGCTACGGTGGGCCTGGTTATTAATGAACCAGTGGCTGAAGCTGTAACTGTTTCCATGTTACCTGGAAATGTCTGTTTCACCTTTAACCCAGTCAGAACAGCTTTCAGGGAGATTCTGTCTGCATTACATGAAGAGCAGCTTAACCTGAGGAAGGCCTTTACTGTGTTTTAAATCCCATTAGGAAGCCTCACTGCTGATTCATTTGATTATTGTAACATGATGGCTTTAGAATAGCAAGCAGACTTAGAAAGAAACATAATCAATGCTTTTTTTTATTTGTAAGTTCTCCAAATATCATTAATATATGTATTTCCTGCAGAGAACCTGAACCTCCATGATAAAAGTTATAATTTAGGATTTTGCTTTATTTGGAGCCAAATGCATGAAACAAATGTGTATTTACATAATGAAGGCTAAGGAGTTAAAGCAGGGTACACGACCACTGAGAGGCTTTAGAATAAACAACATCTCTAAACTCTTTATGTGGTTGCTGGATTACAGGTGACTTTGTGTATTTTTAAAGCTAATTATCCTGCTTAGGTTAACATTCAGTAAAACCACAAACATTTATAACATTTTAGGGATCAAATTGGTATGTTTGGTGTTGTTTTTTGCCATATTTATTACATACATCATTTTAAAGCATAATTTATTAATCACTGATAAACGTAGTATGCATATTTTATAATAAAATGTAATTAAGGATTTTATTGCCGCATTAAAACTGCTGAAAATAAACTTTTTCTTGGCTTAATTTCAACATTTAAACCAAGTTTATTATGAAGTTTTTATCCAGACCTTCTGTCAGAAAAGGTACATGTTTCTCAGGATTTAGTTCCTGCACTGAACTGGTGATTTAGATGTGCTGGATCAGTGTGTTTAGGTTTGAGGAGTTTCTTCTTGAATAAGGTTCTTTGTGTTTTGTGTTTCTCTGCAGCAGTCCAGCGGGGTCGAATCCCTCCGTCTCACTCAGGTATCAGTCCAAACTCCCTGTCTGGAGGGGTTGGAGCTGCAGGTCCAGGTCACATTGGAGCAGACTACTTTAACGGGCAGCCAGTGTCAGAGCTCATCTCCCAGCTCCTCCGGGCCGAGCCGTACCCCAGCAGCCGCTACGGTGCCCCCTACACCCAGCAGATGCAGGCATCAGCCAGCGGAGCCTCCGTCATGGGGATCGACAGCATCTGTGAGCTGGCTGCCCGCCTCCTCTTCAGCACCATCGAGTGGGCCAGAAACATCCCATACTTCCCAGAACTGCCAGTCTCAGAGCAGGTTGGTCAAAAAAAAATCCTAAAATATTCTAAACATCATTTTTTTAAAGTTCAAATTACAGTTCATCATCACTGAGTCCCTCACAGGTTTAGTTTTAGTCTTTATAATATATAAATATAAAATATTAAACAATATATATAAAACTTAAAAGTTGTAACTGCACTGTTTCAGTTTCAATGTATTTTTTAACTTTTTTTGTCCTCTCTGGGAAATTTTCTTTGCAGACAGGTCAAGAAGACAAACATGCACAAACTCACACTAGTGAATAAAATATGGTTTCATATAAATCATCAGACACCAGACATTAAAACATGTGGTCGGCCTTGTTTTCATTGGATAAAATAGCTTTTAATTTTTATGAATTCTAAACAAAACTAATTTCCTCAAAGAGACGATGACATGCATCATCTTGTCTTGTGTTGTACAACAGATAATAAAATGAATGATTGTCAAATTCCATTTGGCTGTTGTAGTTTTGTACATTCATGATGAATTAAATAATTAAATAAATAAAGCATCTTCGTTTACCCCTCCAGGTGGCGCTGCTGAGGCTGAGCTGGAGTGAGCTGTTCATCCTGAACGCAGCTCAGTCTGCTCTGCCTCTACATATGGCTCCTCTGCTGGCGGCGGCCGGTTTCCACTCCTCCCCCATGTCTGCGGAGCGGGTCGTGTCCTTCATGGACCAGGTCAGGGTTTTCCAGGACCAGGTGGACAAGCTGAACAGGCTGCAGGTGGACTCAGCTGAGTACAGCTGCCTTAAAGCCATTGCACTCTTTTCTCCTGGTGAGTTTGGCAGATGATGGAAAACCTACTGGATATCTTCTCTGAGATCTGACTCCAGGGCTTTCCTCAAAAGAAACCCAAAACATAATACTCAGTTTGAAGTTTTAAGGCAGAAACCAAACCCTAGCAGCTCCAGGGATCTGTTGATTCAGAGTTTGACCTTTGACCTCAATGAAAAGAGGGAAACAATAGGAAATCTTTTCAAGCTATAAAACAGAACTCAAAGCCAGTCTTAGCATAAAGACTGAAATCTGAGAAATTAGCCAAGTTTAAAGCATATAGAACATACTTTAGGACCTTTAAGTGTTGTAGCATGTTTGTTAAGGTTTGTTTATACAAAAATAAACTTCATCTGAAATTTTCCTCAATATAAGAAAAACAAAAACATGCACTGTTGATCTCAAGATGTCAGATAATATCAAACCTTTACCTTAAGCAATCAGATGATTTGATATTTGTTATCCTTTCTGTTTCAGATGCATGTGGTCTGACAGACCCAGCCCATATCGAGTCCCTGCAGGAGAAGGCCCAGGTGGCCCTGACTGAGTACGAGAGGTTGCAGTACCCCAACCAGCCCCAGCGCTTTGGCCGCTTACTGCTGCGCCTCCCTGCTCTGCGAGCCGTGCCAGCTAGCCTCATCTCCCAGCTCTTCTTCATGAGGCTGGTGGGCAAGACGCCGATCGAGACGTTGATCCGAGACATGCAGCTATCAGGGAGCTCCATCAGCTGGCCCTACGCCCCAGGACAGTAACCCCCCCCTTCTTTTGGGGCTGCAGGGGGAAACAGACTGAGATCAGGTTTTGAGGAATCAGAGCTCAAAGAAAGCAAGTGAATGTCATAAATACAGTTTTATGAGTTTAAAATCCCAATTTGGGACAAACCTAACCCCAGTATGTGATTGTTTTGTGATGCTCTGACCTCTGGCCGGTCTCTTGTCGTCTCACTCTGAATGAACAGGGCTTTCATTAAAACACTCTCATGAGGCCATGTGCCTCTTCTACCTCCTCCCAAATGACCCTGAATGTGACTCTGTTTGAACCCAGGCTTTGTGTGTTCCTCCTGCTTTGTTTTGTAGTCCAGATGATGCCATAGCAGGCACCACCATTAGAACA
Source organism: Callopanchax toddi (assembly GCA_006937965.1). Lineage (NCBI taxonomy): Eukaryota > Metazoa > Chordata > Actinopteri > Cyprinodontiformes > Nothobranchiidae > Callopanchax > Callopanchax toddi. Next base: position 688,423 of record SSNR01000036.1, read on the forward strand.
GGCAGTGAGATACGTGACAACATGAAGCACATTCAGAATGTCAGCTGGAACGACCAGACTTAAACACACTAAGCTGCAGAAGCTGCCAACATGCAGCCACGATGTGAAGGTATTAAAACACACACCCTGATGTTCAGCCAGTCACATCCCTGACATTATTACCTCATGTTTTCTACACCCGAGGCAGAGATTGTATAGTGAACTACTTGTGTAAATAAAGGGATTAACCAACACATCGCTGTCAGAAACCAAACTCAACAGTTCTGCTGTTAAATAAAAATGTCCTCAGAGGTTTATAAAGTGTAAAGATTCATTTAGGGAGACTCAAGTTCATTTTGGCTTTGTGATCATTTCTGGACACTTTTCTTTTACTTTTATAAAAGCAAACGATTGTTCCTTGTTTTTAATCCCCTTTGAAAAGCTTAATAGTTGAAGATCATTTTATATAATTACTACCTGAGGTACTCTGAGTGATTTTAAGATGTGTACAGATAAAGGTACTAATGGTTCATGAGTTAGTGCCACAAACCGCATCTGTGTAAAACTATGGTTTGTCTTGCCAAAATAATTGACTGAAACAGTAAGACAGTGCATCGATACACGTTTTTGGTACGAATGAGTAACCTGGTATTTTATGGCCAAAACAAGGGCTCGAATGGCCACAACTCCTAATGCTGTCATCAATTTGTGCTTATTTGTTGAAACTTTAACTTTAGTGACTTGACTGTGTAGCTTCATCATGTTTTTAATCATGCCAAAACAAAAAAAATAAGCAAAACACATTCAACTGTCTGACTCATTATTTTTGCATCATTAAAAATAAAAGTATACATTTTGTTTGTTGGTGCCTAAAGTATCTAAAGGCTGAAGAAAATAGATGTTAGACTGATACAAAATAAATACATTGCATTTAACTGTTGTGCAACAAAACAAATGGTAAAAAATATTTGGCTGATAATATTTTTAATCATTTTTTAGATCAGCAGCCTGATTTTTTTGCATCTTGTTTACTCATTTGACAATAAACAAGATGAATATGAGCTGATGTTGGTGTTAGTTCAATACATCTGCATTATATCTACTGTAGTGCAACAGCTGGCACATTAATGAGAAATCACAAAAGATTATCGAAAACTGTACAGCATTTTCTTCACTTTTTTAATGAGAAATCTCATTAAATCACATTAAAAATCAACATTCTGATAACTTTTTATATATATGTTTATAGGATTGGATTCAGTTGCATTAAATCAAGATTTTTATTTTTGAGTTTCATCTCATGAATCTACTTTAAGCAAGTAGTGTGAAAAAGCATGAAACAATCAAAAAGCATTTTAAAGTATATATTTTTGTCTTATAATATTAAACATTGTTCACAAGCTATAGGATCATTTAGATGTTTTTCCCCATAAAAATGTGAATTATAAATGAACATGGCATGCAGGCATTAGCAGAGTTAGAAAATGATGACCGTTTTCTACAAATTGAGCTTTAATTTAAAAATGCATTAAAAAAGCATTTTGCAGCAATTAGTTTTTGTTTTCCCATGTTTCCTGGCCTTCCAATAATCAATTATTCTAATAAAATAAATACCTTGAATTAAAAGTAACACAGGATAATAATGCAGAGGATGGATACTTGCTGATAATAAAAATCCATATGCAAAAATATGGAACTTTAAAAAAAAAAAAAGCATCTGATTAAATTTGTTAAGTGCATGAAAATATGCTTAAGTGATCCCAAACTTTAGAGTCATAGTTACATAACTGCACTGATGCACAAAAGTAATGGAAGGTTATGCCTCATAATGTGCATCTGTCAGTGAGTTAGTTTTTATATGTGCAAGTAAAAAAAAAAAAAAAAACAGCACGTCTAAATACAAACCACTAGAGGGCAGCATCAGATTGCGTCACTGGGATTGTTTGATGGATTAATGAACCTTTTTAACGCTGAAAGACTCACTGCTCCCCCTGCCGGACGCCACCTGTAGGTGCAGAGAATCTGGTTTCTTCACAAATTAAAAACTGACAAAATTAGCTGATAATTAGAGATGTTTATTATGTGCTAAATTAATACTTTTCAGACAACTTAATTTATAGAAGAAGTGTACAGTTACAAAAATGGTATTTTATGATAGCAACAAAGAAAATAAAACTCTTACAAAAATAAATGGCTCACAAATGGTTTGTAAAATGACAATAAAACTCCATAAAAATATAAAAGCATAACAAATCAAGAGTTTCTACATTTTAAAAATGTACATTAGATCTGTGTAGATGTAACTGATCAATACAAAATTAGAGCCGATTTTAAAAGTTTAAAATGTAAATAAATCAAACAACTGTTGAGGAGTGTTCATGACAGATCATTTAAAAATAGTTTGATTAATTCTAAGCAACTTTTGAATGAACTCTGATGATAAGTCATTAGTATGTACTACTTATGGTAATAATGACTGATCTAACAGGAATCATTTAGTTATGTTCTCTGTATGGAGTATGAACTGAGATCATTCAAAGTATGTAAAGTACAACACAATACATCTCATTGGCCAGTTTATCTCCTTTTTGGTCTCATTTCAGTGACAATCAGTATCAAAATATTTGAGTGCACAAAAACAAAAACAGTACATTGTTCCCATCAGGAGGAAACTCTCTGAGGGTTAAGGTAGTTGCGAATACTGACACTGATGTAAAAAAACAAAAACAAAAAGAAAAGAGTTATTTCGCAAAAAATTACACTAAGCCACAGTTTAACACAGCAGACAAAAGATCCCCGAAACATTTCTCATTCATAACTACAATCCCAGTGATCCTGCTCCACCTCTTATCTGAGCAGATAAAACAAAGAAACGCTGCAAATCTGCAGAGCAACTACGTACAGTCATAGAACATGGTGTAATCACAAAAGACTGAAGATCAGACCACATGCAGCAGCAGACTGCAAACAGAGTTTCCTTCTCAGAAAAATCAAACTGTTCACACTGGCTGAGGCCACAACTGTTTACATTATCCTCTACAAAAATGGTAATTCTATGCGAGTGGCCACAAAATCAAAGAAAGAATATCTAGATCATTATTTTTAACATGTTCCCCATGTGTTGGTTTTTAATGTGCACCATATGCTCGTGTGTCTGCTGTCACTTTGGTCTCAGCTTGTCACAGTCTTTGCAGTATTTTGAGTGCGTCTTGGCCGATGTGTGAGTTTTTGCAGTGTGGTCTGCTGAGCGGCAGTCAGTACAGCGTGGGTCCTTTAGTGGTTCTTGTCGTAGTCCTTCACCATGCGCTTGATGTAGAACAGTTTGTGTCTCAGCCTGCGGCACTCTTTCTTCTTAGACTTGTATTCTGACGTCTGCAGAGCACAAACAACAGAGAAGAAACTATTTAAAACTTTACATTTTTAACCTGAAACCATATTTACAACTTCACTACAAACTGTGATTGATAAAACATGAAAATAGTTATTTACAGACTAGAGTTTGAGAAGAAACATATTCAGAAAGTTATCCCACCTGCTTCAGATCCTTCAATTGATTGTATTCCTCTGCAACAGCCTAACAGAAAAAACAAATATTATTAACACTTGTTATGATCATACATCCTTTACACACAGGCTGAAGTTATGAAATAAAAGTCTAAGATTACTCTAATTTGGAAAATAACTGTTTAAATGAACTGTATATCTGACAGTTGAACTAAGAATGTGTTAATAATTTTCTTTTGTTTAAAAGGGGCAGAAATTATAAGATAAGTTCTTCTATCTGCTCCTTTTCATTCAAATTGCTTGTGTTATGTATATATATATTTTTTTGTTGTTGTATTGTTTTTTTATCATTTTAATTTTATTTGAATGAAATAAATTTTAATAAAAAAAAAATATTAAAGCGTTTTTGTTTTGTTTTACATCTGCTTCAAGCAGACAAACATTTTGATGAGCTGCAGTTTATTAAAAAACTGTTTCATGTACAACATCAAGTCAAGGTTGTGTCCAGCAGCAGCACAGATAAGAGATACAGACGGAGGTAGATAAGAACATCTTGAGAAACTAAGTTTCCAGCTCAAGTGTGTCACCATTTACTGGAGGCCAATTCAGATCTGATAAATGATTCATATTATAGATGAGCCCAATAACTGAACCGATTCTTAAATGATCTTTTCTGCTGTTATTTTGATCTCTAAAATTGCTTGAATTTTTCTAACTTAATTCTAATAAAATCCAACATATTTACTAAACAGGTGGTGACACAGAATCACCTCTGAACTTTTTATCAGCTTCCTGAATGTCAGTGTTAAATATTATTTTTAATTTTACAATAAACAAAAAGTTAAGACTTGCGTTGCTGTTGTTCATAAAAACATTGAAAAACAAAAAGGGCCCAAAATAGGAAGGCTTTATCTCTGTAAGGAATGTGATAAGCTGAATACAACTGTAACACTGTTAAATGTGACAAGTCTGTTGTAATTCTGAAGGTTACTCAAACATCTGAATCAGTTTTGTTGCAAACTCACAGTTTTCTGGGAAATTAGAAAGAAATAAAAAACATGATGACAAAGTTAACTTGTAAAATGCAATCATTCATGTAAAAACATCTAATTTTATCTAAAAAGAGGAAGAAAACAGCATTAAGGTCAAAAGTACAAGAAACTTTTAGTGGCAGAACTTCTCTGAAGAACATAAAAGATGTTTTATGATCATGATTTCTTTTCTGTCTTTACCTCCTGAGACCCCAGCTTTTGTTTGATGTACATTTCATATTTCTGTGAACTGTTTACTTCCTGAAATGTCCCATTTAAATGTTTGATCTGCTGTTGTCCAACTCAGTTAAGGCTGGAAGTTAAAACAGAGTCTGGAGCTCAAAAGTTTTTGTTTGTTACTAAAAGTTTGTGACTGAAACAACCAGCAGAAATAAAACCTTTAAATGTTCAAACCTAAAAAAACAGCACGTCTTCATTCACATGGTTTAGCTAATCATCACAACACGACTCTTTTGGTCAGCTGTGTGTTTCATGACGTTTAAATGTGAATGCAGGACAGTAATGATCAGACCTGGTATTTGGCAGAGCTGTCATCAAGTGTGTCCAGCTGCCGGCTGAGTTTGTTCAGCTGATCGTTAATGTCGTCCATCTCAGCACAAAGACGCTTGTACTCCCGCAGGTCTGCGTCAAACTCTCTCTTGTATTCGTGTCTCTGAGAATCTGATGTTATCTTTGGGTAAACCCTGGAGGAATAGAGAGCGAGGGTGAGAAAAAGTTCCCTTTACAGTCTTAGGTGTTAAACTCTGAAGTAAAATACATAGCATGACGTGTTCAGCTGTTAAAGTTTCTTTTAAATATTTATGAAAATGTTGGTACAACAATCACACTGAATGCAACACACATGAAGTGTCATGTCTTACAGGACTAGCTGAGAAGTACAAACTGTATCTGTTTCCAAATGAGCAGTTGAAGTATTCACTATTATATTGCTCCACCCAGTATTTAGAACAGCTGTTTAAAACCAAAATATGTTCTGATAGTAAATCAAATGAATTTCACATGAGCTTGTTTTCTGAACTTGTCACTGAATGTGGGTCTGGTCCTGAGGGACAAGCTATAATCTCCATGCTCACTTTCTAGATATGGACCTTTTTTGTATCCAGGCAGTGAATGATGTCACAGAAGTAAAGTTCTCACCTTTCCCATTCTTCTGCGTCTAGCTCATTGCCTGTCTCTCCTCCTGTGGTGTATTCGGTTTCATACTGAGACTCATCCAGTTCTGGGTTACGCCTGCGTCTCTTGCCCCTGTTGGCGGAGGGTCTACGGCCTCCACCTGCCTCTTCTGATGGGCTTGAGCTGGTCCTGCCGTGGGAGAACGCTTCAGATGGTCGCATGGTTGTTCTCTCTGAATATCTGCATGACAAAGAGGCATAGCTTTATAAACTAGTTCATTCTGAGATGATATAATGTGTCATTTAAACTTGTTATAGATGTTTGTATAAACTGTTGTTGTTACTTTAATCAATTCTAGCTGGAATTGTATATTCCTATACAAAAGTGGGACATTTTTATGAAAGAGTAACTCATGATCAATATTTCTATTATTTAAACAAACTGCAGCAGTACCTTCATACCTTTACCTAAACTATCTGATCTGTCCTTCAACACAAAGTTACAGTGAGGTAAAACAATCAAACACATTCAATAAAAACATTTAAATAATAACAGTCACCACCAAGGACACCGGGAGCAAAAATATCCCCAGCAGCTTATTTATTATTAGGGCCCAGAGAGATGCCATATGGAGGAAGGTAAGACTTTCTGACTGATTTCTGCTGCTCACTCACTTCAATCTGACTCTGCACCATATGGAGTCCCTCAGTAAACAGGAAGCAGGTACAGCTTTTTAATAAGGCCTGGACAAAACACTCAATTTTGTAGGTTTGTAGGGATTTGTGGAGGAATCCAAATCCAATGGCACAGATATTAAAGGTTATTATAAAACAGTGAATTATGTCAACAGCAGAGCCCACTGCAGGTCTGCTGGCTACATTCTTCTGCTTATGAAAAGCAGCTCTGCTTACTTTGACAGAAGGAAGATCATTAAATTATTCTGTACTTTAAGCAAACTCAAAGCCCTTTTCCACTTTATGTTGTAGCCAGCACATTCTCCTCTAAGGTTACTTCTAACATGATTTGAACTTTGTGGGGTAACAAAGGAAGTAAACACTGTCTAGTTTCAGCCACACAAACACGACATTATTAAATGATCCTAAAACAAAAACAAATGATTTAAACGTCATCCTCTCCTTTGATGAAAAGCAGAATACATTTCTTCACAAACATTCAGCTTATTCCCCTCCCTGGAGAGTTCAGGAAGAAAAAAAGAGTGTTAATCCAGCAAAGGCCCAAAGGTCACAAACAGCTCTCAATGTGGGCAGGGCAATATGTTTTCATGAGCTTTAAAACAGACTAGTGATTAGAACTGCTTGTGCAAGTCACATGTTTCACTGACTGTGGGCGATGCCGTACAGTACACAGATGCACATGTTGCAGTTATGTTTAATGCAACTTAAAAATATCAGTTCTATGTAATAAAGCTTCCACCTAATAACATCCATTTTGAGGTGACATTAAAGGAAACAGATGTAATAACCCTGGTGTTTTGATGCTTGTTTTTGACTGAGTTTGCAATTAAAAACATATAAATAAATGCTTCTCTTTTCTTGTGTCAACACCTTTCAGGTGTTTTTAAGGATTAATGTGGATATCAAAGCCATTTGGGAAGATTTATGCCATCAAATATTAATAAGTTCATGATAGTTATGTAAACACACGCTTGCTGAGTGATATGATTTAGAATGAATAAGTTCTGGGAAATTTAATCAGTGAAAATGTTCTCAAAATGAAGAACTACATGAAAAACTTTACTTTTTACTGAAAGCATTGTGCCTAAACATGACACAAAAACAAAACCTGGACTAGAGGATGAGTATTTGTTTGATGAGATTTGCTGTTTTGTGTTTTCATGTTTTTATTTTCAAATATGAGAAATCCTAATAACAAACCCAAAAGGTACAGGGTCTCTTACTGTTTGTCGTCCCCGTTGTAGGAGCTGCTGTCCACCTTGGCTGGGGGGTAGGAGGCGACACTGTTCTCTGAGGTGTTGAGCAGTCCACCTCCCTTCTCTGACACCAGGAGGGTCGGGGCATCCTGAACACTACGGCTTTCCTCCACATTGTTCACCTAAAGCAGGCAGGAATAAAACCACAAAGAACAGGCTCAGCAAATACTAACAAACAACTGTAACACAAAAACCAAAGACCACCCTGTGGGATTTACTGACGCACGTCCGGTTAAACAAACAATCTTTCCTCTCTTTTTTCTCACATTATGACAGACTGATTGACTTGTACATCATCTAATATCATCAGTCTGTAAGTTAATAACTGAGAAGCAGAAAGGCCTTCCAGCAAATGTTGATCATTATTGTTTAAACACTCAGGCATGAAACTGGACAGCTGAGTCTTCATTGAAACACAGCTTCTCTGCTTGGTTCACTGTGTTTGAAAAGATCAAGGGAACAAAAACAAATGAGATCTACAGGTTAGTCGTAAATAAAAACAAGCAATTTCCTACTCTGCTTTCCTTTCTTTCTTGTCTTGTGTCCAGATGAACACATGGGACAGATCCTCTTTTCCTTTCAAACAAAAGAAGCTGCACATGTAAAAACATTCGCCTTCATCTGTATTTACAAATCTCTGCTGTGAGGTCAGAGAGCCTAAAAGGCAGAATTCCTCCAGATAGAGGCCTAAGGGTTGGTTCCTGTTTGCTCCAGTGAGTTTGTTGATTACTAGATATTTTTACAAGTCCTCTACAAAAGCAAGTAATACCTCAAACTGAAGCAAATACTGGTACTAATCTCCCTAAAATCTCCAAGTTAATCAGGAAAAGCAAACGTTACAATTTAATGCTTAACAAATGAAAAATAAATGATCTGAGGGACAGTCCTACTAAAAAAGGATCCTCTAAACAACTTACATTGGGTTTCTTTTGTCACATTTATAAAAAAAATCTCTACATGTTAGAGATTATAGTCGAGAACGGCTGGGTGGGAAGCTTGCTCTGCAGGATTTTTAGATAGATATTATGATGCAAGAAAAAAGATAATCCTAAAGGTTTTCTGTCTTTTGCTCATAATAGATTTATGGGTTTCATAAAAATCCCTATTGGTAAATGGACTTGTACTACTTACTGTATGTTTTCTAGATTCACAAAGCCCTTTAATGTTCTCTCCAATAAAAACATTGGCATTCTGTTACTATACATAAGATAAGTAGTAGCTATTTTAAATATTTTGCTAGATGTGAGCCTCAAACTGGGACTTTGTTTACACAAGTTCCAGACAAACAGATGCAGATAGCAGCATTAAAATACTGTGGAGGGTGGAGATCCAAACTAACCCAGGAATGACAACACATTGTGGGATCCTTCAGGCAACACGAGGGACATTTGTTTATCTGATTGTATCATAAATGAAGTTGCAGTCATTCATTTGTTGGAAGAACAACCATCTAGTGCATACATGTGACTTTAAAAGGATTACAAACAGTAGAGTTTGACTACATGTGTCTGATGCCGAGTTAAAAGTGTTTTGTTTTTGGTCAGGAGAAATGCAAAGTTCAATAAGTACAATGCTTAAAAAGATCAGGAGATCGGCTTTTCCCCAAAAACAATAATCATGATGGGTGGAGCTCACATGGTATGTGAGAGCTGCAATTCTTGCAACTGCAGGAGAATCCTGTAGTTCACCTAAAACGCCCCACAATGACCCCTCAGTGTGCAGCACAGCAGCCACTTGGCTGTGAGCAGAGTGCGTAAGAATGTCTGAGAGCCCCAAACACGGTGAAGCAAGGACAAGAGGCAAAGATTATTAAATTTACGCCGTGGGAGAAGGTAAATAACAGCACAAAAACAATGAGTTCTAGTCAATAACGTTGAAATCAAGCAACAAATAAAAAGAAAAACACTAAAGAGCTTTCCTGTATGTCTTTAGTTTACTTGAATGTCTAAAAGCCTGTGCTTAGAGAGGGAGGGGGATCAGTGTGCACAGAGGTTATTCATTTATCAGAAGGTCGGTGGTTTGATCCTTGGTTCCCACAGACCACAGGTTAAAGTATCCCAGGGCAAAATAATGAACCCCAAGCTGCCCCCCCCCCCCAAGAGGATAAATAAACAATATATTATTAATATTATAAATTAGCTAGGAGTAAGATGTACCAAGTTTGAGAGTCTGTGAAATAAAAGCAACACTTTAACTTCAGATTAAAAACATAATTTGAAAGAATGCCATAATTTATAATCTTATGAAACATTTCCAACCACCTTCAGTCCGTGAACGTTTTAATTTATGAAACCAGCTCAGAATGTATTCTCTCTCCATCTGTGCAGCATTTCAGTGTGGCACAAAGACAGCCCTTCTAAACCCAACTCTGATGACTTCATGCAGCTGAATAAAGCCTGTATGTGAGGTCATCAGAGCAAACCATCCCTCCCCAGCTTCAGAACAGAGATGGGTCCAATCTCAGCCCAACCACTGCCTCATATCATCAGTCAGAGAGTTAAAACAAGCCTGGTGATTCAGTTGGTGGCAAAGCACTGCAGATAGTAATTAAATGATGAAAAAAGTACTACTGAGTGGAAGAGTGAACAGCATGGAAATGTGGAAACAAGGTATTTTTACAAATATCACATTTTTTGGGGCACTAAAACACAGCGCATATAAAAGAAAGCCACCCACTGGATGATTTCCTTTTGTAAACACAGTCTTAAGGCACAAATTCAAGTAGGTTACACAACCTACATGTTTTAATCTCTGAATAAATAATAATCCGTTAGCAATGATTGTCAAATTTTCTAGGACTCATATTTTTTTAGAATTTCTTTTTCTTATTCCTAAGCCTTTCTAATCCTTATACATACCTCTTACTCTTAATCACAGCTGGCCTTTCCATGAGAAATGCTGAAGTTCTTAAATGAAGTGGTAATGCAAACTACATTACTACACCAACAATAAGCTGATGATGACATCAGAGAGTATGGCTCCATTATTAGACACAAGTGCTAGTCAGAGGATTTACTCAGCTCGGCAGAGGAGTCACCTTTGTGTTCCTGATGCTAGACACTCAGCAATGACACCCATCTCCAAAACAAACTGCTCTGTATAATTCAGTTTAACCACATGTCTGTTTAGAGCTGCTGCTGGTATTTTCTTGACTTTGCATGAGATGAATTACTGCTTCTTCTCCATCTTTGACTGACTTATAAAGATGAGCTTCTAAAGATACTGTACTACATGCAAAGGGTTGAAAGAGATCTTTAAAAAGGTTAGTCTGTGTTTGGAAATTCTCATAGGAATTTTCCTGCAGAGCCAAACTAACAGCTACAGGACAGGTCCAAAAGAAAAAGGAATTTCCTCTGACTAAAGAATGGTTTGAGAAATGGTTGTATTCATTCTATTCTACTACGTTACTTTTGGATCAGCAGATTTTATTTCAAACCAGAAGCTTATAAAACAGGTGAGAACCTCCTGACGAGTCTCAGTCATTCTACACCAGCGTATGTACAGTAGTTTACAAAATGTTAGCTTCCAGTTTTATGTAAATAACAAACAAATCTCTGAACCTTATTTTTGCTTTAGTACAGTAAACTGTCACTCATAAAGCAGGAGGATTTATTTAAAACATGGCAGATCAGGTGAATTATTAACCCATATTTCACCTGTATAACCTGGAGTGTTGTTGACTTTTAAATAAGACAAGGCAAACTCCCTAGAAACCTCGCTATCTTCTCAGGTGGTTAATGGTTACTCAGAGTGAAACCAGGCCGTAGACCAGAAGAACACAATCATTGGCTGTTATCAGCTCTGACCCTGAACATAATGACTCAGAGGCAGCAACGTTAACGCAGTGTGACTGTTTCTCCACTGGATCCTATAAACTGACGCATCTGTCACTTTAAAAAGAGTGGATATTTATGCAATCACTTATTTTATGTTGCATATTTTTATTTGTCATTTTGACATTGAAGAGGTTTATGGAATTTTTGGGGTAAAATAAGCCAAATTATTTTGCTCAAGATTGAATTATTAAAGCAATAAAAAGATTTAAAATTCAAGAGGGTGAATACTTTTTATAGGCAATGTACAAGTGACACCTCGTGAATGCACAAACGTCAGTCTGCCTATTTACAGCCTCTGCACCACCACAGTCACATTCCTGCCTTAAAACCTGATGATTACCTGCAGGGCAATGATTATCTCGATGATGATTGACTCAATCACCTATTTTATTTTTTTTTAAATGTAAGAAAATAAATTGCCATTTGGCACAAAAGGGACAGAGTTTGTCAAAAAATTTTAAAAGGTCAATTTTGTTAGCTGAATCTTCTATTCAAAATAACTGCTACGGCTTGTTTCACAACCTAATCAAATCTCCAGACAGGATTTAAACACTGCACTGTGTCTGTTTGCTGACTGGGAACAGCATGCTCAGTTCCAGGTCAGTTTGGGTCAAACTTAGTTGTTTTTTTTCTCCTTCTTTTTAAATCCCAGGTAAACAATCTGATTAAACAGTTTTTATCACCTAGTTTGTCTTACCCATTCCTCCACATCTCTGCCTTCTGAGGCCTTCCCCCCAACGAGAGGCTCCTCCCAGTAGATATTTGGTTTTCCGTAGCGCCAGATCTTCCCTCTTGTTTTCTGTGCAAAGAAAGCAGCAACCCCCAAAGCGATGACAACCAGGAATCCACACACCATGGCAACTCCCTAGAAAAGCAAGAACAGGAGGATGAAATCTAGAAAAGAGATACATTGTGCAATAAAATTGATTTATTTTAGTACAAAATGAACCAAAACACACGTTATAAGAAACACAATCACTCTACAAAACATACTACGACAAAATAATAGGCTACAGGTGAAGCTAAATAATTATTTCTGTGTAAAATATCTTCTTGTTTTTGTAACAGCTTTCTATGCTGCTACTGAAAATAACACTAACACAATAACAACAGTTAAATGAGTCAAAGTTCTGAAACATTTTACCAATAAATACTTTTATCAAGTATTTAAGTATTGCCACATATTTTAGTATTCTGCTTTGAAATGACCAAAAATGTATCTTATTCACTGGTTTCGTTACACATCCTTGGACATGTACTGTAATACATTTTAGTTAACAGCTGCTGTTCAGACTAAAAAATCAACTGAGCTACATAAAATAAACGTGGAGGCTGAACTAATTCAACAAATTTTTTAAATCTATAATCTGTCCACAGGAAAAACCACAGACCTCCTGTGGGTCCACAAAGCAGTAATGGTACAGGTACTGGTTGTACATGGGGAAGCCTCCCACTCCTCCCATCTGGGAGTAGGTGGTCTGGTAGAGGTTCTGACACATCATGAGCATCGGATTGTACATCATACTGGAAGAGCCCTGGGCCATGGGGTTCACCCCGACAATGTACACAATGGTCATGATGCCCTGAAAAACAAAAGACACTTCAGTCACACTGACATAAAGGCACTATTGATTTAAATTAACCTGAGGGAACACTTTTAAATTACATGAAGACACACATAGCAGTCAGGTCACATACGGTAACCTAACATGCTGTAAGTACAATTAAAATTAATGTAAAGTAAACATATATTTAAAGGCTTTGTAAATTCACTAATCACAGATATGCAAATATGTTAAAGGTTTAACACAACTCTTCTCTACAATGGAGAAAAAAACTGTGACACATTTTCTGAGATAATTAAAGACAAGAGAACTAAAACCAGACAGAACGATCCTGAACAGATTATGTCCTTGTCTATCTTTGCTTTACTGAGATATCTGAATATTTATACACATGCTCAGCATGAGTTCTATCCCCTCCTAATGAGAGTAAAACTAGAATTTCAGTGTAGTTCTTATGAGTTTAATGGTCTATATGGTAATTATGGGTTCATTTAAATACCAGTAATACCAGAAACAGGTGTTTCCGGTGCAGACTGTCAGCTAAAATAAGACATGTTTGACTTTATGTGAGAAATTTTAACAAAATGATGCTGTTTATACATTTAAAACATTTAAACTTACAAGCTTATTAATAGCATCAACCTAAAATGTATTTTTGTCATTTAATAATACCCGAGAAGATTGAACAAATCATCAAAAGGATGTTTGTGTGAATTTTTACCTATATTAAAATGTACACTGAATATTTGGTTCATGTGTGAATGACATAAAATAAAAATCCTCACTCTTAAAGGCAAATTACATTAAAGATTATGTACGCTCCACAGCAGTATCACTACATTTACCTACACTACTGATTGTCAACCAACTATTTGCACATTTTACTAACTACATCCACTGTAAACATTTACCATCCAGTGATTATAAACAGTGTATATATAATCCGAAACATGAGTGTTACCTGCAGTAGAGCCATCAGGATGCTAGTAATCAGGAGGGCCAGGTAGAACTTCCTGGTGCGGACCATGCTGGATTTCGAGAAGCTGACAATAAAAAAGCTCAGCGATCCTATGAAGTTAATGGCTGCCATGGCGATCATGGCAGTTTTGGCAGAGTAAGGAGAAACATATGAACCATAGTAGTTTCCGTAGCCTCCGTAGCCTCCATAGCCTCCGTAACCGTAGCCTGAGCCATAGCTACCCCCAGAGTATCCACTGCCATAACCCAAACCAGAACCATAGTAGCCACCACCCATTCCATATCCATACTGGAATTCCCACATGAGAGTTGAAGCCACGCAGGCGAATATGGCCACACACAGAATGATCACTGCAGCCATCATGGCCTTGACGATCCCAGGAGGTGACAGCCATTTGTAGAAGTGCTGCGGTTTGTCCTCCATGTAGTAAGATCCAGGTGGAGGTGGGTATGCGTTGTAGTCACTGAGAGGTTCATGGAAGCTGCCTGGAGGACCAAAGCCATTGTTGGATGGAGGGGTGTAAACTGGTGGGCTCTCGTAATGCTGCTTGTCAAACATCGCTTGAGATGTCCAGAACTGAAACAGAAATCAGAACGAGTCAGCTGAGAGAACAAAGTGTCCAGTACATATCTATGAACAGTGCAACTCCTTTTTTCAGCAGAGCTGATATGACGAACGCTACGTGGAGAGATATGGGTGAGTTAGGTGTGACCACTTATGGTAATGAGGCCTAGAAACCAAGCAGTGTAAATGTTTTACCACTTCCAGGTGGGTGTGATTTATGAGAGTATGAATTTAGGAGAAAGAATGCTTGTTCGTACATTTTATCTTGCTCTCATGTTGGGTAAGTTGTGTATTCCTAAGTGGAAGAAACTTAGCATTTTAACGTCACAAACAACCTGATTTCTTGTAAAAACAGAATGAAAAAGATTAAAGCAATGAGTTTATATTTGAATTCTAATACAGCTAGAGGGGAGATGTTGGTACCGGGACGGGCAGAGACACCTAACAACAATACTTTCCTTTTTGCCTCTTTGTTGGCTGTAGGAGTCTCTCTCTTCAGCCCATACAATAAAAAGACTTTGAACATTTCACAACCATTTATTCAGCTAAAAGTTTTATTTTCTTTGACATATCTTACAAGGATATGAAAAGCCACAACATGAATGACATAACAATGCCCATTCTTCTACACAGAGTCCTACAGGGAGTGGGAACTGGTGATGGTTTCCATGTAAACAACTGCTTACTGTACTTCCTGTCTGACATGAAAACATTGCTAAGTACAAAAACTCCATCACCAGCTGTTGTTATACTACAAAACAAGAAGTAAAATAATTCTGTGATTCACAAGACTCTACAAACAGCTACTTGTGGCTGATGTTTTTCTCTCTAGGTGATGAAATATCAGTGATAAAAAGCCCAACACAAACTCCCAGAACCCAAGGTCACATTTTTAAAACATTGCTTTATTCTGACTGATAGCACAAACAAACCAAAGATATTTTGTTTGCACTTGTATCAGAGAGAGAGTGAAAAAAAAGGTATTTGCGTTGTTTCACTGAGCTGGAAGTGGAAAGTGTTTGAAGGTTCTGCTTGATACCTTGTTCACCTCTAATTCACAGTTTAAATATCCACAGAAAAACTAAAATTATTTCTGTAGTTTTAAAAGATGGAAAAAATCTAAATTATCGCTGGTTTAAGCAGGTCATATGAGATTAGATGTTTTCTTTGTTGTTTCTAAAGATACACTGAAAATCTTTTGTTTTTGACTGGTTGACAAAAACAAAGCTCAGGAAAACTGTGACTGGTGTATCTTTTGACCGTTCACAAATGTAACAGTATTAAAGACTCTTTAAAGTGTAGTCTTAGCAAATTCTACAGCATTAGCTGGGAGTTTAAGCACAAAACCACACACATACACACACCATTCTGGCATCTCAGCAGGACAGTGATGGAGGCAGCAACCAAGACACCGATCCATTCAGGGGTTCAGACATAAAGACAGAGATACGGTCTCTGGCACTGCCCTCGGCTACATAACTCTTCTTTTTATGGGACTCGGACACACACACACACACACTCCCACACACACACAATGCAGAGAAGGTTTCGCCTCAGAGCCTCTATCCAGGACACCTTCCCATTATAACCTCTATGTCCCCCAGCTCTCCTCTCCCTCCCTCCATAACTTTTTGTCTTTGTTTCAGGAGCAGGAGGGGCAAAAGTCAGGGCTGCTCGTCACAGGAACAATGTTGCCATGGAGTCTTTTTTTTTTTTAAAGAAAGAAAATTGGGGCACTATCCAAGGATCAAACAAGGCCTCCTCTGTACTGCTCCTGACTGGGGTGAGGTGAAAAGCAGACCAAAAGAGGGGAGGACAGGTGAATGTTGTTCAGTATCAGGTGTCTTTTATTGTTGATCAACAGGCTCTCTTGCAGGTGTCTGTGTTCTAATTCATTTCCGTCTACAGTGTTTGATAATATAGATAGCTGACAGGAAATCATTTTTCCATGCAAAAATAAATAAATAAATGCAGCTCCGTCTACACACATGACACTGTGGGCTTCACCTTAAAGGACCTTAAACACTGCTAGATGCTTTCATAAAAAATGCCTTCTTCACCAGCAATGAGAAAACATTTAAAGTCAAAATTCTTTACATAGAGAGAAAGCTAAATCTGTAGCTAATCTAACCAAAGTATTTAGCCAGATTTAGTATAAACATGTGGAGCTTGTTCCAATACAAACAGATTTTGCAACCTCTTAAAAGCAATTAGAGAAACAATTTTAAGGTTATTGTATTCTTAGCTGTGCCATTAATTCAATAACTTTATGTTTTAGTCTGTTGGTTATATGAATGCATTTACATAATTAAATAGAAATTAGTTTTAGAATAAAAAGAAATTGTTTAAATGTGTCTTGCACAAGACTAATATTGACTAAAAACGATAATGGTGACTTATTGTTTTATTATTATTTAGTGTGTGCTACTGAAAGAAGTCATTTTAGTTAATTTAGTAAATTACCTGAATGTAGTAAACAGTACTTCCACTCAAACCCCAGTGTGTAGTAATAACAGCTTTACAGCAGCAGCAGCAGGAGGAGGAGGAGTAGAGGAGCAACAACAGTAGTAGTAGTAGTAGTCTAAAGCTGGCTCATACGTCTTGTTTTTTAAAAAGTTGGGCAGAAAGCACAGAGTTTAGACCGCGGTCACAGGTCAGATCAGACACCCACCAGCAAAGCTTGAACTCAACTGCAACACAGAGACTCTATCATCTGCTGCTGATAAAGGAATTCCAGTTATACAGTCACATGCCTTACATCTGTCAAAAACAATCAGGCCTCCACCCAATGCAGGCAGGGACCCACTGACATCCACCCTGGAGTCAGCCAAGACTTCCTGCCCAAAAACAACCACACTGTGCAATCTCCTGGAGCATGAAAACATAATTGGATTTGTTACAAAAATGAAAATTATGGTGTGTTTGCAAATGTTGCGAGAATGCCCTTTTGGAACTTACACACAAATTCAACTGTTTTATAGCTGGAGTGATTTAAATTTCTGGTCATTTTTTGGAAACTTGTCCAATTTCATTGATCCTAAACAAACCTGTGCATAATAATCTGTAAATCTAACTGGGAACTGATAAACTGGAAAAACTAGCAAGTGATATATATATTCCAATCTAAAAAACAGAAGATTGTGTTTGTTCAAGCCACTGATGTATATATGACACATTTAACACATTATACATACAAGAAACATTTAATTTGATAAGTTTGAACAGAACTGAACAACGTGAGATCTTTATGCAGAGCTTGTTTAGTTTTGAAAACACCTGTGTGAGACAGGTGAAATTAATTAAGTTGATTCAAATAGTTATTACAGTAGCTATAATCTACACTTAAATGTAAAACCGTATTTAATATTTTACTACCTAATTACTGATGACAAATAATCGACCCTTTATTATTGTACTTTAATTTAAGTTATTCCTTCATTTGTATTCATAACCAACAAAAGCTCAATAGGTTGCAACTTTATGAACATTTTTTTGTTTTTCGTCATGTTGCTGCACTTTTTTGATCGAAAACATTATTAGTTTATTGTATTTAACCCAAATTCAATTTATCCGTGTTTTATCCCTCATGAATACATAAATATGTAGTTTTAAGCCGTTTGCTTAGAGATTAACACAAAACAGAAAGTTGACTCTTTAATGCTGTTTTGCTAGCTAGCGATCTGTAACCCGTTAACCCACCTGTCGAAGTAAAACATTAAGTTACCGTTAACTTACAGACTTATTGTTCTCGCAGATAGTTCAAAACATCCTAAAACCACCCATGTTAGAAAACTGAAGCAGAAGGTCGCGAAAAAAATAAGTAAATTCTGAAGCAAACATCACTTTGATCCACCTTGTAGTTTTCTTACCTGAGGACCGCTGAAGGGGAATGAAACACTTGAGTGTCCGTGTTTCCTGCTAAAATTCTCCTTCTCACCAGTGTTTGAGTCGGGTTATGGGTTTGTCAGAGCAATAACTCGCTTCTAAATTACTCCTAAGATGAACTTCTGTACTTTCATGAAGCTTTCTTGGTATCAAACGTCTGTTTGGGACAGAGTAAGCTGTCCTCTAACAGCCTCTGAACAATGCTGAGCCTTTGTCCCGCCTGTCCACCGTTCAACACTGCTGCACCGCCGCCTTACAAACGCTAGGGGGCAGTATTTATAAACAGCAGGTGTGTTAAAAAATCTCTGTCCCCTGGTTGAGGTCTTCTTCCCCGTCAATTTTGCTGCGTTTCTCTTTTAAATTCTGTTAAGCAGTGAAATTATAAAGAAAACGCTAAAACTCTCACATTTACAGCTATGTAAAATGTGACCCAGGTCCTTCCTTTAAATCAGTGCCAAAATCACAGCCAGTTCCAATTAAGAATTTTTAATTTGCAGTAAAAATAAATTAAAACAGGTGTGAAATTGGATAGAAGCACCTACTCATTTTAAAACAGAGTTGAAAATTAAATTCTGAGTAATTTGCCTAAATTTTGATTTGAGCTCTTCATCCAGTCTCATGTGGTGTAATATTACATTCAAACACTAGATGGCGGTATTGTTTTAAAGTTGTCCTGTTCCACGATTCCGTCAAATTATGTTGTTATACTATCGTTTGTGGAGTTTAAATACCTTATACATACATGTGTGTGTGTATATATGTACCCACACACACACATATAACATGTGTAGCTATGTATATATTCACATCTTATATATTTACATATAATATATAAATAAAACAAATATTTCAACTATATTTTTGATCAAATTAAGTAGTTCATGAGCAAAACCACCCTTCTGCTTCTCGAGTATAGAATCTCAAATTTCTTTATGAACTTGTAATACATATATCCATGAGTTGTTCCATATACTGAATGGCCATATTACAAAATGTTAACAGGCTAAATCCAGCAGTCCCTTCAACAATCCCAGTCAGTGTCACAATAAAACCAAATTAAGTCTCAGCAGCAGGATTTTGTGCTGTAGAAGAAAGGAGCAATGGAAGGTCAAGTGTGTGGATTTAAACCAGATAATCTATTTTATGATCCAATTTCAAAGGAAAAAAAACTGCCAAAAGTTGTTCAATAAATCTGGGATTATCCACTGGTTAGTCCATCTGTTAAAATTTCTGGCTTTCAGACTCATGTCTACAGAATACAATGCAGCTTCAATAAAATACCAGTAAGAAATAAAACAAGTTATCAATTTAAAACTGAAGGAATTTTGTATTGAAATAAAAAAACAATGTGATGTATTTTAAGAGGAGAGTATTATGAGGCTTTAGTTTATCATAGTTCAAACTATTCTGAATATTTTATGAAAATACTAAATTCATTTTCTATAGCCATAATTTATGCTTTTGCTCTATGCGTTGCAATATTTAAAAACAGTAATTTTACCTGTTAAACTCATTTACTGGAGACACTGATGTTCTCAGATGATACTTGCCCAACAGATGCCAGTTTCTCCTGAAATGAGTCAGGATGTTTGACTCTGGGTACCAATCTGCAGCATCACTCCTGGACAGGTGCTCTGGAAGCTGAGCATGGAGCCGAGGTAAATCATTAACAGGTTATTTAGGAAATGTCCTGCCTGCAGACTGATAAAAACTGATCAGCAGGCACAAACTGCTCCATGGCTGTGATAAAACTTCCTTTATTCACAATTAGAGATCTGTTGTTGTCATATTTACAAATACATGATGCAAATAGTTACACCAAGAGACGTAGAGCAGAAGCACAGTCCAACACTGGTCTGAACATCTCCAGAACTCTCCCCAGTTAGAAATCACATGAATGCAATGTAATGAATTATACCAAGCTGGGCCTGTCTCCCTGCTGCTCTCAGCTGAGGTGGAGCAGTTTGGTGGTGCCATCAAGTGGTCCCTGCTGGAAGTGGCGCGATGGATCCAGGATCGCCTCCACAGGTAAAGGCGCACAGGAGTCTCCACAATCCTCATCCTCTGCAGATGTATTTGAGTTTTTACAGCAATAAACAAACAGCTCTGCAGTGTACACGCCTAAACGAAGAAGCACTCAAAAACCTGTGAGTTACAATATGGTTCTCACACGCTGGGGCTTCCTCTTTCCATTCTTCACATGGGTCTTCTGTCCTCTAAAACCTGCTCAGAGGAACAAATATTCGGCTCACTTAAAACCAGTTGGGTCCATGTGAGAAGGTCAAATTCAAACTGGTAAAATGCTGCGTGCAAACCAGACGTGGTTTCAAATATTTGGGTTTCATATCACGGTTGTGTTTCATTCATGTTGAATTTACACCAAACTGCCATCAGAAGTTTCATAATCAGACCAGCTTTTTCCTCTAATAGGTTTACCCAGAGTTTTATCATCAATTTAGACTTTGTGTAAAAAGAAAAAAAAA
>SSNR01000036.1:709377-732599 GCA_006937965.1 Callopanchax toddi
GATTACAAGCAACCTTAACTTTCACACAGAAATGACACGAGTTATTTGCTATAACTCATTTAAAATGGAACTAAACGGACCAACAATCATGGACAGATGATAAAGTAATGGGCTTCTGGACATCAAGCCTGGAAGAGACACAAATCAGCTAAAACATGTTGTTTTGTCTCTAATGGTGCATTCTGCAAATGTTTTACACTTTTTATACCAAATTCTCCAACACATGCTTTTTTGTTTTCTCTGTGATATAGGTCTTAACGTTGGTGGTAAGTCCCACCGACTCCCTGAGCCTGTTCAGTTCATTAACAGTTAAAAAGTGGGCTCAAACGGGTCTGTAGATGAGCACGTTGCCAATTTCACACAAGATGAGCCTCCAAAAACTAAAGTATCTGTTCTGTAAAGACCGACTTCTTGATCAACCTGTCAAAAACTGGAGGTGTGAGGTTGCAGAGGTAATTACAGGTTTGAATGAAGATACCATCAAAATTAATAAATTTGACCATTAACTTTACCAGGTGACTAAATGAAGGATATCTCAACCTCTGGTGTCTGAGGAATACAATGTTCTTGAAATATTTTAAGAGTATAAAATTTGCCTTTTCTATTGACAACAAGCTTTTAGAAGAAATTTGAACAAAAATGAACACAGCATGTTGTCAGAGATGAAAAAAAAAAATCAAAGGTGTACATGAAACTACATCTGGCTGCAGCAAAAATGAACTTAAAACATAGAAATAGGTTTCCTGATCTCATAAGCAGAATCCCAGCAATTCCAGAGACACTTGAAACAAATTAACCTCACTGAGCCTCTCATCTCTTGGCAACATCCAAATAAAGTAACATAGTTTCTGATGTGTTTGGGGTTCTTTTGTGTTAGATCTCGTTGAACTGGCAGCACACGCACACACACACACTCATCATCCTAACCTCCCACCAGACCAAATGCCACCGCTGTACAGATGCGCCTTCACAGCAGAAGGTCAAGGACAAAGGGTCACGAGAGGGAGGGGGGGCGTGCACACTCATTTCACAGATTTGTTTACAACTTTCAGATTAGCAAACATCAGCGTGCATCCTCACAAACACACACAATAATCCACTGAGCATTTGGGTCAGATTAGATAAAATGTCATAGCGGGACACTCACTTGAGCTTTAAACATTTTACTTAAAAAGGCACAAACTATGATTTCCTGGTAAATTATTTTTGATGTAAGAAACAAAAATCAAGACATTTTTTTTCATTTTTCCATGTAAATGAACATTTTTCAGCCATAACTCATATATAAGCGTTGAAGGACTCATCCTAGATCAGTCTCTATTAAGTCGTTTTCTTAACTGTTAATTTTAAACCTAAAGATTTCCACTGCAATTGTTTCGTTTTTCCAAAAAGTGCAATAAAAATAAGAGAGCTTAATATCGATTTCTCTCATTCTCCACAGTACCTGAGGCCAGTGACTGTGCTACAAAGACCACGTCGAAAGACAAAAACCAAATAGAGGAAAGAACTGAACTCCAGAACACTACAACATGAAAATAAGTTTTCAATGCAGGGATTTGATTTTGAAAACGGAGGATTCACTTACAAAAAAAATGAGGAAAAAAGTACATAAAAATCTTCCAGATTCTGTTTTATAGATGAAAAGCTTCCCGTCTCTTTCAGATTGAACATCAGCATAGTTCACCTTCTCCTCTTCACCTTGATCCCAAAAAAAACACACCAAATTTTTAAAAAAAAGAAAGAAAATGAACAATTTCCTACAGAGCAGATTTCTTTCACTCAATCCACTTAAATGGTTTCCCCTGATCAACAGCTGACTGTTTGAACAATACACGTTGTGTACGGAATCTAGAATACAACAACTGCTTCAAACAGCATCTTTTTTTCATATTCACGCCACGGTATTCGAGTTTCATTGTTACAGCTTTTATAGTTTTTCTCAAGCCCCCATTTGTAATGCAAGGTATGTTTATTTTTGTCGATAAAAGAATCAAAGAGTCTCTTGTGGAGTCAGTAGGTCTGCAACATTCCTTCAACTCGGCAGTAGCCGGGGAGCACTGAGAACGAGAAATACAGAGCGCGAAGGGGGAGGTACATGGTGATGAGCGGGGGAGAAGGTGAGAAGGTAAGGAGGTGAGGGGGGAAGAGGCCTGGGGGGGAGGAGGGTGGGTGTGTAGTTGCTTCCATTTAAAACTTGACAGTGACCACAATGTTTCAAGTTCTCTCCATTTTCTTCCTTTACTTGTGCCTCTGGAGAGCTTTCCTCTTTCTCCTTCTGAAGAAACAACAGCACCTGCAGGAACAAAACAACCAGTTAGAGGGGATTATAGTCAGATAAACATCCAAACAAATTAGATCCCATTTACTGCTTCACATGATGTCTGCTATGGATGAGATTCCACATTAGGATCAGCAAACTACATGTGCAAAAGTCCTTTGCCAAAGTGATTTTATTTACATTTTGCTTTCAGGAATGTTAATGTTTTCCTGGTAACTAAGACATGAGAGATGGCTAAAAGTTCTGTCATAATGCACCTGTTGTATTAAAATAACTAAAGGAGTTAGATGAAATAAGATTCCCTGCAGTAATTAAAATTCTTGCAGATCCCTAAAGATGAGATGAGCTGCATGTGTGCGGCCATTTTGTTTTCATACTTGGGTTCGTCAGCCACTTCAACCTCGGTGGGAGCAGTGATGGGTGCGTTGGAGTGTCCGGCCGTGGGATCATCCGTGTTCAGCTCGCCGTTCGTTGAGCTCATCACCTGAAGCATTGGGGAAGAACACCAGACTATTCAAACACAGACACTATTAGAGACAATAAATCTCCAATCACAAGACCTATCAGAGAAGCATTTCTCATTGAACCTGGACTGAACCAAATAAAGCAATCAGACACTTCCACATAATACAGCTCTTACAAGATAGCCCAACATGAATACTGAAAGAGGTTTTACTTGCTGCAGTGATTCCTCCTGTTCATAGTCTCTGAAGGGCGACTCTGTTAAAGTTAGATGTTTTTCTTTGTGTGTTTTTTCTGTGTTGACATTTCTTCAAAACTGTCCAAACAAAAGCTTCAAACTATAATAATCTAATTAAAAAAAAACCTGAAAGCTTAAGGCTTCATTTCCAGTTAATAATACTTGTTGTTCACAAAAAAAATATATTGATGGGTTTTATGAACAAGAGGAACAACAAGAAAAACCTGTTTAGACTGCATGTGATTACAAACATGACAAAAAAGCAAATATCTTTTAAAAGCTGCAGTTTTAATGTCTAACACTAGGTGGCACATTTGTACCACAATTTTAAATGACTGATATATTCTGAGGAAACAAAAGGAAACTTTGACTTAATGTGTATATAGAGGAAAAATATATTTTAAATGTTTCAGATAGGTGTTTAATTTTCTCACTAATAAAATCACATCAAGCAACAACATCTACTCAACTGCTTGTTCAGGTTGTGTTTTTTTTTCTTCAAATGACTAAAAGTGTCATGAGGTTTGCATATTGCTGGATGTCGACTCTGAGCGTCTTTTACTGAAAGTTGCCTACAAGCAGACGAGCAACATGCAGAACTCTGGCAAACAAGAGTTCAAAGACTCTGATGCAAACACACAAAAAGGCTCTAAAAGGCAAGCAATGTGGAGTCAGTAAGAAGGGAGAGTCGGTCACAAAATCACATGGATTCATGCATCGGCAATCAGAGCAGCAGCAGAAGCAGCAGTGGTACCTGAACAGAGCCCCCCAGCCGCTCAGCTGTGAGGTGCGACCCCAGAGTCTCCTTATTGGTCACGGGAGTGGGCTGAGACTCACTTCCTTTGGGCTCAGGTGACTTGACACAAAGAGCAAAAAGGGTTGAGGCAGGTGGGCAGGAAGTGGTGAGAATAAGGAGGGGAGGGGTAAGGGGGTGGGTTGCAGGTGAGGTGATGGGAGGAGGTAATGTGGTGGAGGGGAGTGAGGTAGGAGGTGCAGATGGAGGGGGGGATAACAAGGAGAAGAGGAAGTGAATAAAAACAAACAAAAAACAAAAATTAAAGAAGACATCTCCCAAGCAGAAGCAGGCTTGTTAAGACAAACTATGTTAATAGAGGATTAAAGGGAAGCAACAATTTATGTGAAGCACAGATCAACACACTAAGAAAGTCATGCAGAAGTAAAAGAAAACAGCCTTGATCATCTCAGCTGGCACTGGATAATTAATACAAATGAAATTTATCTGCTCATGTGTTTGAAAATCATCATGATTAGTGCTTAAAACATGGACTTACAGGACATTCGTCCATTCGTTTTCCTAACCACTTTATCCACTGAGGGTCACAGGGAGCTGCTGACTATCTACAGCGGTCACCAGGCGAGAGGCGGGGGACAGTTTGGATAGATCGCCAGTCCATCACGGCCACACAGAGACAAACGAGACATACAACCATTCACACACTCACTCACACCTAGGGACAATTTGGAGTCATCAGTTAACCTACCATGCATGTTTTTGCTCTGTGGGAGGAAGCCGGTGGGCCTGGAGCAAACCCACGTATGCATGGGGAGAACATGCAAACTCCACGCAGAAAGGTTGCAGCCGGGAATCAAACCTGCAGCCTTCTTGCAGCAGTGCTACCAACTGCGCCACCATGCAGCCCATTCAGAACGGTTTAGATTATTTTCTTTAGTCATTTTCTCTTTTAATATCCTCGCTCACATTTATAATATTTATTCCAGAAACAGATGGCAGCTACTTTCTTGTCAAAGGGTGGACTGCCTTACCCAGTACCTAACAGGTTTTCAAAGTCATACACAGTACACAGAGAGGTGCTTTGGCAGTATGAAAAGATGGTAAGTTGTTACCAAGCCAATCCCATTAAACAGAGAGCAGTAAAAAGGACTAAAGTCCACTGTAATAAGTCAGTCATAAAATCAAATGTACTCCCTCCACAGCTTTACGGGAAATGAGTCACCTTATCTGCTTCATTATTTATGTCAATCAGGCAGTAGTTATGACCATTTTTCCTTTATAATACTCACTAACTAGTTTTCCCCTACACAAAACAAGGCTCGGATAGCATGCTATTAAAATAAATAAAAAAATGTACACTTTGACACACGCTAAGCATACAACTTGTCATCAGTATGAACAATGCAATTTGCATTTTCAACTCATGCACGCAATGACTGGCGCTTAGAGTGGCAAGGTGTCAAGAATTATTTTAATCCATAAATGTTGCTTTGATTCCCAGCTGGAGCCACAGAGTCACCTTCGTGCCTGAACATGTCAGGAAATTTGTGACTGGCCCTCTTTTAAAAAAGATTTATGAGTGGTTGTCTGATAAAGGCTTTGATGAGAGGTGAGATCACTACCAACAGAACCAGGAAACGGTAGCCTTTTTTCCAGGAAGCTGCTTACAGAACAGTAAAAGACCAGTGTGGTGGAGGAACCTGAACAACTAGGTTGTCTGATTGGTCAGCTGAGTAGATAGACTGGTCGTGGTGTGTTTGAGGTTGATAATCTCACCTGGGTTTTCGGAGGTTGTGCTTTGCTGGGCTGCTGAGGTGGTTCACTGGGGATGGGGCCAATGGGTGTGGGCTGTGAGAAAGAAACGAGAAATCGAAAAGAAATGAAGCCAGTTTTAGAATAAAAAACATTCCACAAAACAGTCATAACAGTCAGACAGCAATAAATCTGCAGTAGCAATGACACCTCATGTCCAAAAAACAAAAAAAGGACGGCAAGGCCAAGACATTTTAACAAGGTGAACTCACAAGAGACTTGCCGACCCAGTCATACTCATAGTCAAAGACGTAGCCGTTCCTGTCGAACAGATCTGTGAAAAGCTTCCGCAAGTAATCGTAATCTGGCTTCTCAAAGAAGTCCAGCCTCCTCACATAGCGCAGATAGGTGGCCATCTCTTCTGTTACAAACAGATATATATATAAATATATATATATACATTGTGTGAATGCAAGCAAAATAAAATGCTAACAAAAAGAAATACATTTTTAAATACAATTAATACAATTTTAATCAAACTGGTTGATTATACTGACCAGGGAAGCCTTCACAAAGAACTTCAATCGGCGTTGCTCGTTTGGTGTCTCCAATCTTCTGATACCTCTCTTTCAAAGTGTCCGCCTTGGAAGGAAAAAATTACAATACCAGAATTTATTACACTCTAAAAATAGAAAAAAGATCTCTGTGTAGTATCAATTAACAGGTGTGAGGTTTTAAATGTGTTTAATATTGGGGTATTGACTTGCTGAGAGATTTATCATGTTAGTCATTCTGAGTCGTCTCTGTGACGTGTAGCACTGACTAGATCTGACAAGTTACTGTAGATGTTTGAAAGATTGCTGAAACAAAGAAACCACTCTCAGCTGTAACAATGGTGAAGGATATAAAATTATATTTTAAAAAACATAGTACTTTCTTGGCACAACTCTCTAAAAGTTCACTTATATGAGGTTGGTGGAATCAGGTCATGTGATTCAGTCTCCTTAAAGGGATTTTTTCCATGAAAAAGACTCATCTTATAGAAAATCTCAAAGACTAATCCTGTTTGGAACACATGCTGTGTCTAATTTAGGCTTTTTATGTTGTATAAACACAGGTTCTGGTGTTTTGCACCTCTGTGAGAGCCACATGTCCCTAAAATACTTGTTTTAATTACATTTCAGAGTTAATAATTTTGCTGTTCTGAGTTGCTGAACAGCACAAAGGCTTGTTTTGGCCTGAGCCATGCGACATCCCCCACACTACATCCCTCACATTCATCTACCAAGAGCTTCCACCCACACAGCAACTGTTCATATGAGATGTCTTTTCTTCTCTACTATTTTTTGATATTGATGCCTTCAGAGAGCTGTTCAACTCCGCTGCCTGCTACGACCTGCCATCCAGGCACCTGTCTTTGTGGCCTTTTAGAACGCTTCAGGCTCTTTCAACGATTAAAATATAAATCCACTCTGCAAGTCTATATGTGATTATGTAGCAAAAGAAAATTAGATGAGTCATAACTCTGGTGGAAAAAAATTATTAGAGCGATTATTTTCAAGGTCGGTTCCAGTTCTGATCGGACAGTTGTGATTACTATCTGAAACAGACAGCATGCATTTTTATTCTTTATGTTCTAATAACATGTTTACAAAAAAATTACTTTCACATTTTTCCCAAACTGCAGCAGGCTAAAGCCCCTTTGTGTCACTCAGATTAATGATTGGACAAAAAAAGAAAAATTTAGTAAAAAGTATCACAGGTTTGCATTCAAGTGTTTTTAAACAGGAAGAGTTTGTGACTCTGTAAAAAAGAAAATGAAACTGAAACCTGTCACTGTTCATCAGAGATTGTAAATTTCTAGATTGCGGTCTTTCTCCCTCAGCAGAAGTTTCCAAAACAAAAACATGCCGTCAGGTAGTGAGTTATGCGAATGAAAACGTCACACGAACAGGGAAAGGAAAACAGCAACAGGTTATTCTGACGCCAGTCAAGTTGAAATTCAATCATCTGTAGATCCCTATAGTTTTAGTTATTTTCACTTTACTTTGTTTTGCCTTTTTAGAATGCATTCATAAAGTCAGCACAAACAAATGTTCTTCAAATGCATTTGTAAAGAAACTCAGTTTTAAGTACCAGTACTTTCCTGGCCATTTGAAAAGAGCTTCTGTGTAGAAATTATAAAAGATGACTTTTTTATTCATTGTAGACAGCTTTATGATCAACCTCTGATATGGATAACAATTGGGACTGATGAGGTAATGTGACGTTTATGGCCATGTGGTTTAAAGAATAATGCTTGCATGAACTGGTATGAAATTTAGGAGATCTGAAATGTTTAAAAACAGCATCAATTGACTTTGGATGGGGGCCAATTCAGAATGCAAGCTAAAAACTGGTTTCTCTGAATGTCAGGCTCCTTGTAAACAGAGCCCCTCCAGGAAGCTGCCTACAACAGGTGAGACAGTAATTATTTATGACTTTTACATAGAAACACATTTCAAAAGACCAAAACTATCTCTTTAAGAGGATAAAATCCCCAGTCTGCTGGCTTTATGAGATTAGGGTAACATGACAAACACCTTGCTCTCATCAACTATCTCATCATGAGAACAAAAACCCTTTAAACAAATCTACTGTAACGAGAAAAGGTAAGCTAAACATTAAAACGGTATAGGACAAAAAGCACAAAATACACTACAGTACCTTTAGGCCCTGCCAGGGGAGACTACCTCGAAGGAAGTACATAAACATGTGACCCAGCGCCTCCAAGTCATCCCTTCTGCTTTGCTCTGGAAGTATAAGAAATATTTAGTTTGTTGTTTGCTTTGGGAGACAAGTAAATTTTATAAACAGTGGTGTTTAAAACCTGCTTGTCTGTAGTTTAAAATTCAGTTTGCACGTTGGTGATATATTTGTTTGCACACCAGTTAGACCTTCTCATTAAAGTTTAAGTATATGCAAACAAAGTTCATTAACCTACAGTCCTGTGTTGCTGACTCACCCTTTCCCAAGTGTGTGTTGATGCTCATGTAGCGCGCCGTCCCAGTCAGACTCTTGTGCTCCCGGTAGGGGATGTGTTTTTTGGTCTCGGGGTCTATATATTCTTTGGCCAGACCAAAGTCGATAATGTGGATGGTGTTCTGCCTCCTGCTCCCAGGCCTCCCAACAAGAAAGTTCTCTGGTTTAACATCTCTGTATATGAGACTCTTGGTGTGAACATACTCCATCCGTGTTATCTAGAGAAGCACCGAGGTGGGAAAATTTAGTATGAGGGTGAGACAGTTTTAACAATGCAAAGGATTCTGAGCAAAACAAGTTGAGCTTTCCTTTGTTTTTTAACTACAAATAGACCAAATGGGTTTACAACAAAATCAGAATTCAAGTTTGGCCACAGAGGACTTGAGTTCAGAGTTTCTGACCCGTTTTATTAGATTTTTCTCTCTGTGTTGAAGTGAGTGAGAGGGACTACACACCATCAAACTGAGAAGCAAAGCTGCTAAACAAAGCAGTAGAGTCAGAGTACTAACATTTGTGAAGGTGGTAAAACTTGAACTTATTATGCCTAATTTAAATACTTTCTTAAATAAAGTCTAATGTTTAAGAAATGACCTCAAAATAACTACAAATCATCAAAATCCTTCTTACTGGATCAGATAGAGTAAAATCACAGGTCTATAAATAAAATACTTCCCCCATTTTAGATCTATATTGTCTTCAACAGCTACTGCTTATACCTGGCAGGTCACAGCTGAATAAATAAACTAAATATTTGATAATACGGTCAGACTCCAGAGATTTAACATCCATTAGGAAAATTCAAGTCTAGTAAATGATGAATGAGTGGACTATATGTCGGAACAATTGACTCTTGACTCCACTGCTGCTGCGTTTTCAAAAGATAAACATGCATAGCTGCCCATTAATATTTCAAGCTCTACAAGATTTTTTAAAATTTAAACACTGTTTATTGTGTATCAATTAGCATGGTGATTTTGGATATTTGGGTGATTTTTCACCAATTAAACTAGTTACAATCTTTTGCCCTGAATGCAAAATCCTAGATAGATTCCCACTTTTGGATTTGCCATCTCAAAGTTCAGACTTAGGTTGAAATAACGACACCATTCCACCCATTAGTACACAAGCTGCTCTTCCCACTCAGATCTTACCAGCTGTATGGCTATCATTAGGACGGTCTTGAGGGAGAAGGTGCGGTCACACAAGTCAAACAGGTCCTCTAAACTTGGTCCCAGCAGCTCCAGCACCATGGCATTGTATTTACCACAAGGACCAAAGTAGTGCACCTGAGGAATTCCCTCTGCAGAGACATAAACACACAAAAATATTTAGTTTTGTAAAATCTTGCCCCAAATCAATGGTAAACAATTATCTAATCTCTTTAGTGCACTCTGTTTTAACTTGTGTTTAACTTGTGTTGAAACACAACCAAGCAAATTAAGTGAGTTGAACTTTGTGAAGTGAAAATAAATACAACAGAACTTTCATCTCTAAATATAGACCAAAACTAAAGCAACTGTCTGCTCACAGCTACTTCCATTTAGCAGATTTATACTTCCCATTCTCAAAACATTATCAACTTGTATGCGGTCAGGTCACACAGAGCCAAGTATGAGAAAGGTGTTTTATGGGCTGAATTATCCTGATGGCCTGCTGATAAGAAAGGGTGGTGCAAGACCTTTCACTGACACTACAGCAGCACTAACAAATACTTTGTTCCCCACAACAGGTTTTTCAGAAACAGAGGTAGCTTTTCCTCTGAACTAGGATAAAGGAAAACATGACTCAAAAAGCAAGAAGCAAATTGTCACTTGCAAAAAACACCACACCCATCTTTAGGATTACGTGCAAGACCTCTGAGGAATGTGGAACGATCAACCTTTACCAGCACTCTGGTAGAGGAAAATCCAGGTGATGGCAAAACATATAGCATGTTGTTTTGACAAAGCAGTAGGGAAAAAATTTAAGTGAACTCTTTATCATTCTCCAATATGTTGGACTGTGTATATTTGAAAATCCTCACAGTGCTAAAAGCACACTGTGTATGTTGTTTTAGGTAACCTAGATCTACTATCCAGAGTGTTTCCCACTGACTTCAACAAAACAAAGAGCTCTGTTAGATATAAGGTGTCGTATTTCTAACACACTTTGGAAAAACATACCCTACACATGTAAAATTAAAACATAACATTCTACATAATAATTAACTTGAATAGCTGGAAATGTCATTTTTACAGACTTCTGACAGTGTCTAAAACCACCAGGATGTAGGTTGATAGTCTTTGCTGGCAGATAAGTTTGATTTTTAAAGCAAGGGAGCTGTCCCAGGGTCTATAAACCTTTCTATGATGCCAAAGTCCTGGTACCTACGTATGAACAATTTCCCAGAAAGCCCATTAACAATAAACTACCACATTAGTGATGCTCCAGGACAGCAGAGCTGCTACTACATGAGCGAGAGAGGAAACTATTTGGTTGTGAAAATACAATGAATAAATGTGACAGAGAGATAAATGAGATTTGAGAACGAGCCAAGTACAGCTGTGTATGACCGGCGTTCAGTTCTTGATAGTCAGCTTGACCTCTGCATTCCTCAACATCTACAACAGCAGCTCCACGTTGCAAGCGTGGATGCAAAACGACACAACCATTTATGTACACACGTCACACAGACATACACACACACACCTGTCTGCACTTTAGCCTCTAGGATTTTCCTGATACTGACGTCCACGACAGATGAGGCTATGACAAGAGATCACAGAGAGCTGACTCATCAAAGCTTGGCCCAAATCTAGAGGGCATTCAAAGCACAGTCATCACAAGAGAACAGCACAGTGTGCATTATAATCATCTGCTTGTGTATGTGAGCAAAGGCTGGTGCTCACAGGGTAGAAATTACTGGTAAGAGTTGGGTCATTTTCATCCAGCCTAAAATCCATCTTGACATGTGCCAGCAATAGCTGCACAAAACCCACAGGATCTCAACAAAATTAAATGGAATATAAAGGAAAACAACTCTTCTATGCAACAGCATTCTCTTTGATTGTGTTAAAGAGATAATGAAGAGTAAGTATACAATAGGCATCAAACTCTACAAGTTCTACATTAATTAAAAAATACTGAAGGTATTAAGTTTAAATTTACACAGAAATATATTCTGTTTATTTTTCAGGGGTTGCTTACTGACTCACAATGATGTTTGCATCAAGTGTTGATGGCTGGCTGAAAACTTAAGCTCCAAGCTTTAACAATAATTAATGAACAAAACTTGTTTCTTTAGCTTGTATTGTTAAAAGGTCATGTACTCCTTTGGCTATACATGGAGAGTTTTTCACTTGCTCTCTGCCAACAAATATGTGCCTACAACTGGACCAATCACACTCCATTACACTGATAGGTTCCTATCAAAAGCTCCTTCTCTGTAAAAGGAGCTAAAAACACTAAAAAGCAGTTCTAAGAACTGAACAGCTACAGTTCCTGGCCTGCTGTGAGAAAAAAAAGAAAGAAAAGGAACTGCCTTAAATGGTTAAAAGAACTGTAAAAAGGTTCCTGCCATCTGAAAGTGCCATGTTAGAAACAATCCATCCTATTGTATCTGCAGGCAGGCCTTCTCAGGCGACACAGTCAGAGGGAAGGCGACATCATGGAGGCACAAAACAATGTTGCCTCACAATGAAATGTCAGGAGTTAGGACCAAAGAGGAAAGCATTTGAGTAAAGAAGGAAGGGGGAAAAAAGAGAACACTAGAGGGAAAAATACAGATTAAAGATTTAGACTGTGGAGTGAACAGAGAGGAGGATAGAAAGGAGAAGAAGCGACTTCCATTAAGCCCAGTTCTTTGGAGATGTTTTCAAGGTTGAAATCTGATCAGTGTTCAGGCTTGCACAGACTGGGCCTGGAGACAGAAGTGCAACACAATTCAAGATGCCATGAGGCTGCAAACTAGCAGGATGAAGCTGGACACTTTTTACTAACTTATTAATTCAACCTGATAGCTGTGGCTTTTGACCTCTGAATGTCAGCAATAATTTGGCTGACATTAGAGAATCTAGGACACTTGCTCTGTATTTACTTTGACATTTCAGAACATATCATTTTCTTCCTTTACACATAAAAAATAAAGCAACTGATGAGTTAAAATCAGTTAAAAGATGGCCAAAATGATTGACAGGATTAGTCAAAAATGACAGAGCTATCATTTTTAATCAAGCAGTGTAACAAATTGAAGTGTATGCTCTTATGTGACTGGACTTATTTGCTTTCTCGGAGTCTGGCTGAGCCACTCTTTTAAGCTTTAGTTGTCAAGGAAAACTTTAGTTGGCTAAATTTTATTATTTGGTCAACCACTCAGGTGGGTTTGGTGCTTGTTGTTTTGCATGTGACTATAGGCCTACTAATAAATTACCTAATGTCATTAGAAGAGCCAGAAAGCTTGAACTTTTTTCCCCTTTCAGACTCATTCATGTATTTGTCAGCTGTCACTCCATTTATTTTACCATTCAATATAAAGGCTCCTGGTCAGAATTCAACAGCCATAGTTATTTGATCAAATTAGCTAGCCAACACTAAATTTGAGCTGTGATCACTACAGTCACACACACAATACACTAACCCTAACCCACTAGTCTGTGGTCAAAGAAGGAACCTTCATTTGTTGCAATTTTTCTTAAATTCTGTAAGTTTCCAATCTACTAGTAACTGCCTTGTTTTATGACATATGCATTATGCATACAGTATATGCTGTTCTGCAGATGTTGTTAAACCCATGCTAAAATGTCAGCCTCAGCCTCGACTTGTTAAAATAATCTCAACAGTCAAACCTAGAATAATGAAACAACAGCAGGGAATATATTAAACATGATTGTTTTAAAAGGTGGGTGGGTGTGGGTGGTATCCACACAGTGCAAAAGAGTGTTGACTTAGTGTGGTTTGAAATATGATCAGAACAGATCCTGTGTCACTGACACAGCACATGATCATAACATTGCTGAATAAGAACTTCCTATATATGACAACAAATATGCTAACATATATCAATCATAAAGATGTAAATGAGTTCCACTAAAGTGACTGCTTTGCTCAAATGAACTGTAAGATATAACAAAAACACTCCACAAACCACAGTGGTAATAAAGTGACTGGAGAATCAGCAACAGATTAGTAGTTTAAAACTCTTCTGACATATGAAGTCAATCTACAAAAAACTGGGTCTTGACATTGTTTACATCTGTCTGTTGTCTTACTGGAGGCAGGATGTTATACAAAACAATGCAGAATGAATCAGTGTTCCGTCTGCAGCACAGAGAATATCTGAAAATATTAGTAATGTTTGTGAAAATGTAAATCAGTGTACATAAACACAGGAATAGAAATATGAGGTATAAACATCAGCATGCACACTAACTTCTAGGGATTTCTGTTGATAATTTTGTAAAATATTTACAAAAATCTCCATGCAAGAATGTTCTGGTCAACTGTGAACTGGGAGGGAACACCCCATATAATGGTAATTAAATGCAGGCATTCCCATTCCCACATCTCAAAAGGATATTTATGTTTATATAAACATAATTATTTCTGCAATGCTTGTCTACTAATGAATTAAAACCCCAGTTTACAACAAACCAATTTAGAACCAATTACCAAACCAGTTTAAAACCAATCTGTAATGTTGGCATCACCACCAGGAGCAACTAAACCATCACGCCCTTTGTAAATTTTCACAATAATGTGTGAGGTAGGAGGCAGGATTTCCAACAGCTGGGATCTGCTCAGAACAAGAGAGAATTAAGAGTGTGCAGATAAGCTTCTGCTGGGCATTAAGCTCTGAGTAGTCCACACTATGACATATTTGAGGCTCTTGGGTTGGGCAGGACTAACAGTGTCACATGTCCCTATTTAGCCAAGTTGACAACATAAGTAGATTTATCGCCCTTGATTCCTCCTATGCTAGACGGTGAGACTTTCTGTCATGTCATCATATAGTGGCTGGCTGGGGACAAGGCCCCCCTGTTTATTTTTCTTCTGCTAAATGTGTCCTAACATTGTAGTTTTGCAATGTCATGTAAACGAAGACTAGATCATCGGCTGTCCTTTAACTTGTGAATGCTAGCTGTTTGCCAATCAAGCTTAGGCTTTTCCTGTCATCATCTACTGAATCAGATTAATTTCAAATTTTGTAAACTAAGTCCTTCCAAAACAATCCATGTACAGAGGTAGTGCTTTTTCAGGATTACCCTGTACATCTGATAAGTTTAGTATTGTAACCTTTTTGAGTTAAGTCTGCTTCATTAATTTTTTTTTAAATTAATATAATAGCTTCTTAAGTAAACAAATACCTCCTTAAGGGGTATTTCTGTCATTTTGAAGTGGTGTTTATCAGTAATGAAAAAAGCCATGGGTGACATCAAGCAAAGTGATCAGAGTCTCTAGAAGCTGTTAGAAATCATCACACCGGAGCCGAACGCTGATGCATTGAACGCTATATTACATGTTTGTAAACCTCTACAATTTAGCATGAGATCGTTTGTTTGTGTGTTTCAACTGAACAATGTCAAAATTACTTTGATGCTGTATGTGCTGCAGCAGAATAAACAGCATAAACTAAACAAATGGTCTCATGCTAAATTGTAGAGATTTAATCAGGTAATATAGCATTTGAAAGCATTAAAATTATTTTTTGAGCAGGAGTTGTTAGAAATACCTGAAAACTGAGCCACTAATTTGTCACCAGTCAGCAGCAGTCTCTCTTCCACTCCAACTATTGC
Source organism: Callopanchax toddi (assembly GCA_006937965.1). Lineage (NCBI taxonomy): Eukaryota > Metazoa > Chordata > Actinopteri > Cyprinodontiformes > Nothobranchiidae > Callopanchax > Callopanchax toddi. Next base: position 724,653 of record SSNR01000036.1, read on the forward strand.
TCCGGTGAGTGGATTTCTTTTGGTTTCTAGAGTCTCAGTTTGCTTTGACTAACGTCACCAGTGAGTATGGTCCTTATTGTAGATAAATAGCCGATAGAATGACACTTCAAAATGACCAAAATATCTCTTCAATTTTAGGTCATGCTGCAGGTATCACTGACAACAAACTATTCAATCTCTGATTTATGCTTGTTTTGATCATCTGAGGACAAAGTGCATCGCATTAGTTACTGTGATTATGACAACTCCTGGAAATATGTTTTTACAGATTTTTGAAAATTATTTTAAAGTTTTTGCATTTATTCAGCAAAAAGCCCTTTCTGACTGGCTGCTCCATAGTTACCTGCCCAGCTCAGCAGCTCACTGATGAGGACTGAAAAAGGCCCAAAGGGAATAAAGTTCTGGGTGCTGTTGGTCAAAATGTCAGTAAATTGAGGAACAACTCTAGTCTGAGTTGTAGAACAGATGACAAAAGATGTTTAGTGCATTAAAGAAAACAACTAAAACAGATGCAGACATAAATCATATGAAATGATACAAGAGTTGATTACATTTTGCTTTACTAGGAGTGGATCTGTAAGGTTATAAAACAGGTCAGAATTGCAGATTACAATATAAGCAGCTATAAAAAAAAAAAAAACTTTTCAGTATCACATAAATGTTTTTTTTTTTTTTTTGTTGCAAACTGCAGGCAGGACACATTCAATCACTGAGCCAGTGGATACAGATACCAGGGAAGCTATCCAAGTAGACACCATAATGACTCGAGTGCTTGTAGAGGCCCAGCTATAAATAGTCAAGGACTGCCCCAATGCCCCAACTCCTTATCAACAGTGGAGGGCTTTTGCTTTGGTACGAGGAGCCAAGAAGCTGGCACGTGTCACTAAATTAGATCGCAGCACACACTTGGTATGACGGATGAGGGAGAATAACTTTTGTAACATTTATAAAATGATAAATATATACAGCCACACTTGTATAAAACATAACATATACATGATTTTACTTTCCAGAACTGTCCAGAGTAAAAATGCCCATCAAATTAAATTCTTCCAAACTGTGTTGGGGCTTTTTGAGACTTAGAATCTGCAGCTTGAATTGCTCTTACCTGAACTTCCCAACTGTTTGTAAAACCTGTACTCCAAATGGAGCTGTGGCGCCCTAGACTTTATGGGTTCCTGAAAGAGAAAAGAAAGAAAATGTTAAATACTACATAACGCAAATATCAGTTAGAGCACATGTTCGTGTGGCTATACAGAGACATGATGGCTGTTCATTTAAAAACATAAATACTGCTAAAAAGAAACTATAAGACCACTACAATAATACAAAAGCATCAATGGTTGAGAGTTTCATTCTGGGGGAGAAAAGCTTTATGTGAACAACTAACTTGCAAACAAATCATCACAACTTGGCTTGAAATTTACTTCAGAAAGTTATGATGCAACATATAGTTATTGGACCCCTAAGTCTTCAAATGGGATTACTTAAGAAGCTACAACCTTTTACTTAATCTGAGGTCAAACTTTGTGACATATCAAGATAAAGAGCAGTTCCATCTGGTACACAGCAGGCTATTGTGTTTAAATGGCTGATAATCAAGCCACCGGTGCTGTTCATTATATTGCTAGCTCAAGCTTCACAACCCAAAATGTAATCTGATTAGGCCCACTCTTGTGATGACATGGGCATTATAGACAAACATGAGGAGGACAGAACTAACACACCAAACTTAATTCCTTTATTAATCTCCAGTGGCAGTGCCACAGTCTGTGTTCAAGCTCTTTTTCACACAAGAATGTCCTGATTTAACACCCAAAGGATCAAGTGTCATGTTTATCAAACTTTTAATTAGCTCTGATATAAATGTGTTTGATGCCATGTGTATTTGTCCAAAACAGGCATGCATGTTCTATACACCTTTGAAAAAATACAGAAAACAATTTTTTTTTACCCTTCTCAAAAGTGACTTTTTATAGAATCTCACAAATTGTTTACAGGTTCACCTAATACCAACTTCCTTCAGTTTTAAATCATCTAAACTGAAAGCTGAAAGGTTGTTAAGTTCTCACATTCACTCCATTAGGCCTTTATCAAATCAGGATCATCTTCTCTTCTGGTGCTCTTTTAGCACAGAGAAGTGGGAACACAAATTACGAGCCACTTCCAGAACAATGAGGGGCTTCCCATCCTTTCATGATAACCACTATTAGACCTATAAATTATGCTTTGTAGTTTTAGTTAAAGCGGCTCTCTGGAGCATTTTTCTCTGTATCAAAGTTTTCTAAATGTTTTAAATGATATTTCAGGTCTAAACTATGATCTATGGGTTGAGTTCCACAACATCTGTCATTCTGATGAAGACCCTCCTTCCTCCTAGAGACCCCTTTGCATTATTTCTTGCCGCCGACATTTTTTAGCCAATGAAATTCAAATTTCTGCATTCTCTCAACATGCACGCGCATCGACCAAACCTGTACCAGTAGGGGGCGCTGTCGTACAGGACGCTCCGTGTGTTTCTCTGTTTACCGTCTCGTTCACTGAGGACTCACAGCTCATTTCTACTAAAAACCTACCCATTCTCCAGCTAAAGATGGATTTATTTTTATTTTTAAACCTTTCACCTCACAGAATGGCAAGGCTTGACAGGATTACGCGTTTATTTTGGTCAGAAAGTTCATCCAGGGCCGAGTCAAGTTCAGCTTCAAAGTCCAGCAGCAGCTCTCTGCTAACAGAGCTAATATCAGAAGCAGCAGGGACAGAGAGGGCTCATCAGACCCTCGTAGTGTTGGAATAAGATTGTGAACTGTGAGTGATTAAACCCTACACATTAAGCTGTACACTTTATGCCCTTAGTATATGCGCCGCGTGCACGCGCACACACGCGACCGGACGCGCGTGTCGAGATGTTTTGAGGAGGAGCCTTTGGACGCTAGATTCAAAAACTGCTCTCTTGCTGAAATAATCCAGAGAATAGTTTGCTGGGGTGGATTAAAATAAAATAGCATTGACCAACCACGCAGCGCAGTTACATGTGAGCTAAAGAACCACCCACAAAGCTCTTGATTTAATGAAGGTTCCCTGTTAAACAAATACAAATAGAGCTGTCAGCTATGAAATGTCTCTAAACCGGCTGTGTTCGGTTTAGTCCTGTCAGCTGTGATGTTCTAGCAGTCTGATCTACCAGACAGTACCTCGTTGATAACCTGTAGGAAGGACAGAGAGCACACATAGTGGTTCTTTGTATTTTGATGTCATATTTTTCAGTACAAAACGTTGACTCGAGTATGTATTTAGATCCCATTTGAAGAAGGGTTACATTATCAGACTGAATCTTTATTATGTTTGTTTTAAAATCAAATCATAAAACCTTCAACAATTCAGAAAAATTATCTCCACCTAAAAGTTACAATTGTTTTCCAAAGTTAAGCTGCTTTGGATTTGATGTTTTGAGATGCACTTTAAAAAATGTTTATGTTTAATATGTTTTTTGCTTATCAGATGATTTTATCCAAAGCAACTTAGAACATTTAACCTATTAATAGGTGTGTTGTGGTATCTGGAGGGAAACTGGAGTACCCAGAGGAAACCCACGCATGCATGGGGAGAACATGCAGCTCTACGCAGAAAGTCCACAGCCAGGATTTGAACCTATGACCTTCTTGCTGTGAAGCAACAGTGCTACCACCTGCTCCACCATGCAGCCAGCCAGCATAAGTGTGTTTATTTGATTTTATACAATAATCGACCCATTGTTTTAACACTTTTCAATAATTTTTAGTAAAAATCAGTATTGGCTTGTAGAAAATTTTCATATAGAAGCATTAAAAATATCAGCATGGTTTCTTGAAATAATTCATTTAAAAATGATGACCTTACAGTAGGTTTTGACATGTTTTCAATCTTTAAGAAGTTTACTTAATCTAGTTTGATCTCAAAGCAACAAAAAATATTTAACGCAATTTTGATAACTTTCATGATTCCCCTTTAAATTGAGAAACAAAAGTAAAAGAAATACAGTTACTTCAAGATATTGTTGCTAATACAGTACATAATTATCTAACAGTCACTTTATGAGAAACAAAAAAACCTCCTGCATTATGCTCCCAACATGGCCAATACAATAGATATCACAACAAGCAAAAAAGATTTTTAAAATGTGCATGCAATTGTTAAAAATAAAAAAGAGTGGACAACAGGAGGCAACAGAAGAGTGGAAGCATGTGGGAGGAGACACGTGACTGGTTTGGGAGGTGGAGTGGGAAACTGCTGCAGCGTCATCCACCTCCCACATAAAAACAGACAACAAGCATGTCTCACACAAGTCATGCCATGGCAGAGAAGAGGGACGGAAAGTACCAAATATATAAATAATGAGTAAAAAGCAGATGGTACGGAGCTGCAGAACTCTTTAAAACAGCTTACAATAGGAAACACAGGCTTATGGCAGCTTCATGTACTTAGGAGTCATCTTTAGTCCTAGCAGATGGGCTAAGCTATAGCTTTGCAAATGACCAGGGCCAAGCTGCAAATGTATGATGAAGCATCTTTGGTAAATACAAAGATTTTACTGAGCGTCCTGTACATATTACATAATTTTTATCCAATTTCTGGAATAAAATACTGAGAATTGGAGCTATTTATAGTGAGTCAGGGCTGGCCCTGCACAGGTAATATGATCAAAAAACAGTATAAGATGAAGAATTTCTAAAATTGCAGGCTGCTGCAGCCTTTGTCTCATTTTTTAATGTCTGCCTTCATACTGTGAAACCTTGAATAAAGATTAGAGCACTAAGAAACATGTAGACGACAGCTGTTGGTTCAGTGTGGTGAACACCAGTCAGAGTTCATGTGAACAGCTGATAGTGAAGGGAGAGGGTGTCTGATCAGACTGGTGCAGTTTGCTAAAAGCACTTCAATATTCTTGCAAATGAATATTTTATCATATAATATCATTTTTAATTAATCAATACAGATGCCTCATTTTTTTGACAATCCTATTTAAAATCTGCCATGGTGGGACTCTGAGTAACCAATAGGATGTGTTTTGAATTTTAAAAATATGAGCTAGTTCACAATAATGACATCAGCTATGTTCTGGTGCACCAATGCAATTTCTTTCGTTTAGATTGGGAACTTAAATTAATATTTACTAGGTACTGACATCAAACAACATTTGGTGCCAAGTCTCTTGACTTGTTGGTATACTGAATATGCTCAGTTTCCTAAACAACCAACGTCATATACATCAATACACAACCAGCTTTCCTAAAAATGCAACAGTAAAGTAACAATCATTGTTTGTAGCTTTAGTGACATCAAAATGGCAACTGTATGGGAAATATGGAAAAATAGTCAACAACAATCAACTAACTTTGGATAAATGTCAAAATGAGATCTGAGAACATAATAAGCAGCTAATAAAGTCAAGCTAAATTCACATCCTGTTGCTACTGCAGCCTGTGGAGAGGTGCGAGATGAGATGTTACATTGCATTTGAAGAGACACTTTTATTGTTAACCCACTTTAATATGTTCTTATAAAGGATTATGTGGTAACTTGGAGTAGGAAGAAACCACAAAAAGACGGATGTAGCCGAAATGTCTTTATGAAGCTTTTAAAAAGGACAGAGAAAAACACAGACAAGTAGATAGTAGCGACTCCCAGCTCTAACTAGCTGCAACCGACAGCCTCAACTGACAATGGCACCAGGCACAAGAGAGCTACCAACTGCCCAAAGATTCTAAGGTAACTTAGCAGCTCTAGTAGCCAATCAGAACATTACATTGCAAAACATCAGCTTTACAACATCCCTCCCCCATTAAGTTTAAACCCCCAATTAAATGGACACAGCCATTACATATACATTAACCTTAGGCTCAAACTTTTTCAGTTACACATCTGTGTCCAAAACTCACAGTTTAAACTTAACACTATACATTTCATAACTACACACTTTAAAGAACTTATTACATTTTCAGTCTGTCAGGAAGTTTTCGTGTACGCTGAGACCTGCGCACAGCCTTAGGTGAGTCCATCAACACGTCGGATGCTGACGTTGTAGACGGGTCCTCTGGAATCTCTTCCTGAGCTGTCTCCGTGACAACAACTGACTCTCCACTGTCCATCGCTGACACAGACCCCCCTTCCTGATATGTGTCTACTGGTGTCTCATTCTCTCCAGATGACACCAAAGGTAGCACCACTGTGCTGGTGACGTTAAGTCTCTTCTGACGCAGCCGCACGTGATCCAGATGTCTGTGGAAGACACGTCCATCTGACAACTCCACAACAAAAGATACAGGACCACTCTGTGATTTAACCACTCCAGGCAACCACTGACCCTGTGAGCATCTGCTAAAAGTCCTTACATAAACCATGTCCCCAGGTTGCAGCTTCCTCTCTCGAGCATGCAAGTCATGTTTCATTTTCTGTTTCTCCTGCTTAACTACAACCTGTGACTTTATGTCTGGACGCAGAAGATCCAGTATGGATTTTGGCCTTCTCCCCATTAACATTTCTGCTGGCGCACGACCAGTAGTAGTATGTGGAGTTAGGCGATACTTAAACAGGAAACGTGACAACCTAGTGCTTAAGGTATCTCCTGTCATACGTTTCAGCCCTTCCTTAACTGTCTGAACAGCCCGCTCAGCCAACCCATTTGACGCGGGATGGAAAGGTGCTGTACGAATGTGACGGATGCCGTTCTTCTCTAAAAACTCACTAAACAGTTCACTAGTGAAAGTGGGACCATTGTCTGTGACTAAGGCATCAGGCAACCCATGTACAGCAAAAATCTGCCTAAGCTTCTCCATGGTGGCGGAAGCAGTAACATTACTCATAATGTCACAATCAATCCACTTAGAGTGTGCATCCACCAGCACCAGGAACATTTGTCCTAAAAATGGACCAGCAAAGTCCAAATGTAACCTCGACCATGGTCTGTCAGGCCACTCCCATGGATGCAGAGGTGCAGGCGGTGGCATGTTCTGATTCAGTTGACACTTAGAACATGTTTTAACCCAGTTTTCTAGATCTGAGTCCATATTTGGCCACCACACATATGATCTAGCTAAACTTTTCATTCTAGAAACTCCTGGATGAGTCTCATGCAGCTCTTCCATTATCTGTAAACGGCCCTGGGGTGGAACTACTACTCTCAGACCCCAAAATATGCAACCATCCTGAAGGCTCAGCTCTGTCTGACGCCTCACAAATGGTCCTAGTTCCTCATTTTGAACACTACTAGGCCATCCCTGTAACAGATAAGTTTTCACTTTTGACAAAACAGGGTCCCTACCTGTCCACCTCCTAATCTGCTCTGCTTTTACAGGTGTTTCAGACAGCTTCTCTAGCACAAACACAGTCTCTGGACACACCTGAGGAGTGGATTGGGACTCTGGTAATGGTAAACGACTCAACGCGTCCGCATTCGCGTTATCCTTTCCTGCTCTATACACAATAGAGTACTGGTAAGCTGACAATGTTAGTGCCCAACGTTGAACACGAGCAGAGGCTAAAGCTGGAATACCACGAGTCTCTCCAAATAGACCCAACAAAGGCTTATGGTCAGTGAAAATTTTAAAAGTCTGGCCATACAGGTACTGATGAAACCTTTTCACGGCAAACACTACAGCTAACCCCTCTTTGTCCAACTGAGAATAACCCTTCTCTGCGGTTGATAATGTTCTTGATGCAAACCCAATAGGCTTCTCTGATCCATCCTCCATTACATGTGAAATCACTGCACCCACACCATAGGGTGACGCATCACATGAGAGTGTGATTTCTCTACCTGGATCATAATGCACTAACAACTTAGCTGAATGCAGGAGTTTTTTTACATGGCTAAAAGCCTCCTCCTGCTCCTCCCCCCACTGCCACTTGGTGCCTTTATGGAGCAGTTTGTACAGGGGTGCTAACACTTCTGAAAGATCCTTAAGAAAC
>SSNR01000036.1:733718-821011 GCA_006937965.1 Callopanchax toddi
TATTAGCAAAATGTGCACCTCCACACCTGAAGCATTCCACCTGCTTGGCAGAATCTGCAGCTCCTCGTGTCACCTGATGCAACTCTGCAGACTTTGACTCAGCCCGACCCTTTTGAAGATCCTTAGCATTACTCGCAGCCATCTCCATGCCCTGCGAAATTTCTAGAGCTTTCTTAAAAGTCAATGGCGGTGCCTCACCCAGCAAACGGCGTTGAATGGCATCATCTTGTATTCCACATACAAGCCTGTCACGCAGCATGTCGTCCAGAACAGTCCCAAACTCACAATGCTCTGACAGTTGACGTAATTCAGCCACAAAATTAGCCACAGACTGACCTGACTTCCTGAACAGACTGTGAAACTTGAAACGCTGAACAATCACAGACGGTTTGGGGTTGTGGTGGTTACCAACGAGCTGGACCAGTTCATCATACGACAGTTCTCCTGGTCTCTGTGGTGAGGCCAAGTTTCGAATTAGCTTGTACGTCCTTGCCCCACACACACTAAGGAGAATTGAGCGCTTCTTCGGCTCATCTGTAACTCCATTAGCAAGGAAAAAGTGTCCCAACCTTTCCTCATATTCTGTCCAGTCCTCGTCTCCTTCCACAAATTCACCAACCGTCCCAAAAGTTGCCATTTCCAACGGTCGTCTCGCTACTCTCTGGCCTTCTCCTCCAGCACCAGCGCTCATGTAGACACCGAGTCCAAACAAAAAGCTCCAAACATCCGATTAATCCAGTTTATCCTCGTCGCCAAAAATATGTGGTAACTTGGAGTAGGAAGAAACCACAAAAAGACGGATGTAGCCGAAATGTCTTTATGAAGCTTTTAAAAAGGACAGAGAAAAACACAGACAAGTAGATAGTAGCGACTCCCAGCTCTAACTAGCTGCAACCGACAGCCTCAACTGACAATGGCACCAGGCACAAGAGAGCTACCAACTGCCCAAAGATTCTAAGGTAACTTAGCAGCTCTAGTAGCCAATCAGAACATTACATTGCAAAACATCAGCTTTACAACAGATTAGGTGTTGGATTCTGTATTTTATCCTAAGGTGGCCTCCAAGACTTGTAAAAATGGAGAAAGCACATCCAAAGTGATTTCCCAGTGATTAAGCAATTCTGTAACCGTTATCATAGTAAATATAAACTTTCCTCCACCACCTCCAGCTTATCTCTGTGTCTGGTGTGTTTAATGAGTAGCTAATAAAAAGGATAAAAGGAAAAAATACATGGCAGATGCATGGAGGGAAAATAGGGGTCACAAAATAGACATTCGGCAACAATAACCCACAATTAGGCCTTAGTGTTTTGTTTTGAAACTATTATGTCAAGTATAATGACTTAGTTGCAACTAATAAAAGTGATCTTACTGATGACTCACTAAAAACAGCCTTTCAAACTATGAGCAAGATCAAACATAGTGAAATATGACACAGTAACAGACAGCTGTAATGATGTAATGCAACATATAAATAAATATGTGTTGTCTATCATCTGGGAAGCTAATGTGACTTGTGACAGTGTGAGTGTGTGTACATATGTCCAGAGTAACAGACCCAGCATAAGTCTCAGAATAGCTGCTGACCTTTGTTTGTTCACTGTAACCCATTTCACGACTGGCAGTGTGATTTGTTTTTTCTTGGACAGATCAACTCAAATTTCAACATATTAAAGATGTTAAAGGAGGAGACTAAAGCTCAAACAATTGGAAATGGATAGGGTGTCGATGGGGAGTTCTCTGTTGAAGGCGTCTTTATGACGAGGGGTGTATCAGCAGGGAGGTGGGATAAAGAAATAAATTGTCAAAGCGAAAACAGATGGCTGCTGTGCAAAATATCACCAGTTTCAGCTCAGCTTTAACATGTCCAGATGGAAACAAGCTCTAATGTGATAATCTGGAACAACTAGAACTGGACAGTACAAGATATTGATTTTATAGTATTAAGAATTAAAATAGCTTTTACAAACCTCACACTTTTAAAGCAGGTCTGTAACACGAGCCAGAATCAAGGACAAACTGATGCTTACTGAATTTTTAAAATAACTTCATATGACAACTGGTGCATTGTCAACGACATATTGTAATAACGTAGTACAGTACATTTCCTGTACTGAAATGTTTCAACTGTATGACAGGTGTGGCACAGCATGACAAATGGAAAGATAGCATTAGGACCATTAGTGATGTATCGTGTTATCATACATTCAAGATGGCTTTCAACAGTTAGATAACAATGATGCATCATCATCAGTCCTTTGTTGAAACTTCATCATGTACTTAACACAAATCACTGAGTTAAAAACAGAATTTCCTCTTTTAATTTTAAAGCCGAATTATTGTGGAAGCAGGCGCTGAAACAGGAAGTTGACAAAAACCCTTTTATCAATGCAACAGATTAAATGTCATGGACACCCTCCTTCCATCAACTTGTTGCTATGACAACATAAGAAAACTATGAAGGCCATCTCAAAAGTGCAAGTAAAAAATAAAGAGGTTTTAAAATGTCAAAGGGCACTGGGATCAGGTTAAAAGATGCAGAACTCAGAGGTTACAGTCAGAGGAGAGCAAACACAATACTGACAGTCAGACACAATCTGCATCTGTGGGAAGTTACACACACACACACAAACCCAAACAGAAAGCCTCCTTTGCAAAATAACATAGCTGTAAGCACAGTGTGACTTATTGTGTACTCATCTGACTATAAGAATAAACTTAAAATACTGTTTAACTGGGTCCTAACAAAGCTGGGATCAATGACACACTACAATCACAGAATCACAGGACTTAAAATCATCAGCATTTTAAAGAAATACTTTGTTGAATTTAAAATGATATTTTATTACCCCCCATTTTAGAAAAATACAAATTATTGTGAAAATAATTGCATGTCTTTTATTTGTAATGAAGCATTGTTCTGTTAAAATTTGACCGCCTACTCAGTCAAAAAGCCCTGTTCCTAATTATTTGTCCTATGTTTCCAGATCAGTTCAAGTTTCATTTATGGGACAAAGCAGTTTTATGGCTGCTACCTCAAAACCTATGGCCATCTCTTGTAAGTTGATTAAAAATAGCACCAAGATAAATTTAGCTCCAGCCTTTTTCAAATTACAATCATCTGATTGTGGCTTAGTTTACCACTTTAATTACAATGCTACAAACAAAGCTGAGACAGAATAGTAAATTGTAAAGTCATAACAGTTAGCAGAAACAAAAGACGTTTTGTGATCTTCACTATTGTTCACACAGCACATAATTTAACATCAAAACGTACGAAGACAAAATCAGTGTAAACTTTTCAGTGAATACATGATGACTAAAGCTTTGCTGTGACACCAGGAGTACAATTACATAGCACAAACTGTTCCACAGGCACACACCCTATTCCACTTTCCAACCCCTTTATTTTGTGAAGTCACAAATTGCTCTACAGTATTTTAAGATGAACATTATCCTGGTTCTTGATGTCTCTGTTGAGCCACCAGCATTTAGACTTCGAACAAGATTTTATTCCTCAAACTCCTCAAAGATGCAAAACAATGCGTGTGTGTGAATGAACAAGGTTGTTGCCAGCTACTGATTAATTAGGGGATTAGCTAGTTGACTGAAGCTAGGCTTTTACATACTGTTGACATCTCACGATTTATTCATTCAGTCTGCCCAGCATGCACTCTAGAGAACCCAAGCAGGGTGTGGAAGAACTTAAATCGTCAAAATGTCACTTTAATTCCAGCCAAACATGCTGATAAGGCTTTTGTGCCTTCACAGTTTTTAGACAACTGCCTCATGGCGAGCTTGTGTAAGCTGCTGAGCTAGACTGCAACAAGAGCTGCTTATCATGCTTCAGTGGGAGGCAGACAGGAGAGCTGGATACAACACCACCGATTTCCATTCCAGTATCACGACTGACCAGAAATGACTGACTTCACTCAGAAAAATAATTTGATATGCCTCTGCAATAATGACACTGAATATTTCAATAACTTAAGTAATATTTCATCCCTACCCAGACACGTACAAAGAACAATTACCTTTACCTAATTTAAAATATATAATTTTCTGGACACTGTGTTTGACAGCAGAATTTAGGTTTCTCCTCGTATTTGACTAATGCATTGCAAAACATATTAGTGCTGTTCATAAATTACTGCCTTAGTCCATCTACACATCGTGTGGTTGACAAGAAACATCCATTTTGTTTCTGTCAATATGACAAACCTACTATAGGTTCAATATTTACACTCCTGGGCAATTTAAACTTTTACTAGGTTATTATGGTGAAAAGAAAATACATCTGTGGTCCACCAAGTTCACCCCTCACAAATTTGTGAGTGCCATTTGATTCTGTCAAAGTACAACAGTTTCATCACATATCTTCATCCGAGACAGGAGCCTTTTGTGGCTGAAAATGATGGTGGCGACTGGTGTATTTACCGTGTAGAAAACCAAAACACTGACAACACTCTAGGGATGAAATGCAATTTAGCTTTATAACATTTAATTCAGATTTAGACTGTTGTAATTTTCCACAGATGTGTATCCAACCAAACCATTTAAAACCATAAAGCCTTTCGATAAATCCATTATCTAAACACCCCCACCCCTCCTCAAGTCTTGGAACTAAGTGTAATTAGTTCCAGTTGATGTAGTCTGCATTTCATATTTCAGTCAGAGCAACTCAAGTCATAGGCTTTCAATAAGCTTGGACTGTCACTTCATTAATTCATTTAAATCATTTATTTATTTAAATAAAAATGGGAACTGTCTAAAACAGATTCATGCTTGGAAAAGCCTTCTGAGTCAATATAAGACACTGCTCTGTATGTTCACAACTGGCACACAATGCACAGTAGGTCTCACTGTGTTCGTCGTCCTACATGGTCACTCCAATAATCACCCTCTGACAGAGCTACAGAAACACACTGAACTGTACAATACGTGTCAACACCACAGCATTCACTTATTACAAGGTTCAGCAAATATTACTGCCACTTGGCACAGTCAAAGCCAGTCATCACCACAAAGAGGAGTCTTCAACTAATTATCACTCCTCTCAGATGATACCAGAACTGAAGGTGTCAAGTCTCACAGAAACCTACTATCTCACAGCAAACAGGCAACTTCATGACAAGGGGCTAAAATAAAACCATAGCTGTAGTAGGGCCTAAACTGTTTGTAGAATGGTGGGGGGAAAAAAAGTTAAAAAAATATAAATAAGAGGTTAAGAAGGTGCAGTTAGACTTGATAAGATAAAATACAGACAGGAGAAAAACTGAGAGGATCAACAAGATAACAAGACTGTTAAAATGCTTCAGGGATAAACAGTTCAAATGAACATGTTAAATGGTCATTTTCTGAGAAGATGTTGACATCACCTTGCCAGGAAAAAAGTGTCTACAATATTTTCAAACAAAATGCAGATATTTAACAGTGCTGTTACCCTTTGATGAAGGGATCCTCCTCTTATTTCTGAAACCTACTTGTAGCAAAGGTTCTAATAAGTTATGCCTCAATCACATAGAGGTCTGTCAGTGTGCGAGAGCACCCAGCTGGACCAACGACTGAACCGCTGTGTGCCGACAAGTCTTGCCAACAAAGACAACTTTTCAGCCCTTAGTTTCTCCTTTTTCTCTGCTTTTTGCAGCCCTAGACTCACTGGCACACAATCTTGAGAAATGGCATACTATGCATCGGTCTGTTATGTGCTCACAGTGGCTTCACCTTTGGCCCAGCTGCTGGAAGATATGACCTATATACACACACAACTACAAGAAATTCAGCATATAAAAAACACTTCAACTAAAAACTGAGTAATCACTATGTACTGTTGCTCAAAAGCTAGCATTTACAAGTTGTGTTACAAAAGGAGATCAAGGGAGAAAGATTAAACCAACCATATCAGTTATAAACAAAGTTTCTTTATAGGTTTTCTGGTAGATCATCAACTTTTATTCAACCAGATACAAAGTAATAATTGACATTTTTCCACAAATCTCACTGAGGCTACTAACGACTTCAACGATTAGAAGACAAAACCTCTAATTACTTTGGTAATCAGTGTAATGTTGACATTATGTTTCAAGATGCTCAGAACTATGTTTTACTATCATTTTAAAAATATATTCATAATAAAATGAATATTATTTTCCTGCACTCAACTAATCAATCAAGTGAAGAAAGATATGTATTCTGCGAGACTGATGCAGCTTTTATGAAACTCAAACATGAACGACTAAGATAACGAATAACTCTCAAACTGTCTTACATAAAGGGGGTAGGGCAAAATAAGTGAAAACTTCTGCCTACTCCTTTTCAAACACAAAAGGAATGATGAAATGTATTGAGATGAGATGTATGCACAAGTTTGAAAAAAATAAATCACTAAATCACTAATCAAATAGTATTTTTCCACTACTTTACCCATTTAGTGTTATGACCAGTTGTAGGTTTATTTTGAAGCAGTAGTTGCAAACATAGGAAACCACAGAACTAATGTCAATCACATACTAGCAGGTTTTCGCAGATAACTGCACTGGCATTTGTTTAGTTTGTAAGAAAGAACTCAGTACCAGTTACTGATTAGACACAAGTCCTTAATAGACCAGCCATGAGATTCACTGGGTTACCACAAACAGAGTTGAGACCACAAATGATCAGAAACATGTAGACAACTGTAAGAGATTAGCCTGATTTGTGTTAGCCGTTTTTGGCCTCATGAAAGGCGTCTTGCCACAGAACTTGTGTCCCAGCATCAGTCACTCACACAGGGGGGGTGGGTTTGTCATTGCATATCCAGATTTTGGTAACTTGTTGCACACTGCACAAATTGCACAGAATGTGCAGCAACACAAAGTCTGCAAGTGGTTTGTTTCAACAGAAATCAATAAAACTAAATAAAAGCCAAGAACGTACAATCATTGCAGATGTTACAAATACCGGTAATAAAAAACTAAAAAGTTACACAAGAGAAGCTGAATCTTTGCAGTTCCAATGTTGTGTGAAGAATATACTTTCTGAAGACAACTTTTCCATGAGCGGCATTCCTGAAATGTAGCGGCATATTTCAGTAGATCATTCAAAAGGATGACTACAGAAAGTGCAACTAAAACTTTACTCCCTTGATGCTTTCGCCATGAGTTGCATCATAAAATAATTCAGTTTTCACCCTAAAAATTAAAGAAAAAATGTCTTCCCTCAATGTCTGACTGAACAACAACAAACTGCCCAATCCATCAAACCAAAATTCAGAAATTATGACAGATTCTAGCATCACACACAATGATCTAGCTTTTAAAATACAATTGCTAATGTTAACAAAAATTTCTAAACATTTGGAAAAAAATTATCAATAAGATTAACAAATATGGCATTACTCTAAATTAGGCTTTCTAGAGCTTTATATCTTTTAAGAGTACATCATCTCAGTCTCAGTCATTTAGATAAAAGCAGGGAACTACACGGTCCTTGTGACAGTATTATGAAACTACTGCCATTTCCAGATATAGCTGGATAATATAGTGGTAAAAATACCCAACAGATGGGATGTTCTCAAGCAAATAGGGTGAGGCAGCGTACACGATTAAAGATTTCTGTAAAGTAGAACTGCAATTACAGTTGTTTGCCAACCTTTGCGATCTCTGTGGTAGGCAAAGCTGTCAGTGGATGCCTGCTCAAACATCATGATCTTCGTAAGAAAAAAAGTTAGGCACATCTGTGTAGGTCTAACGGTGATAAAAATAAAAAATAAAAAAATCCTACAACACCAAGAGTATGATTACTAGAATTAACAAGTATTTTAGCTGACCTCTCTTACATCAGAGTTTTATTAGGAAAAATAAGAGTCAGGGATCAAGGCTTTACAACAGGCAAATGATACAGCAAACGCAAATGTTGAGAACCTGAAGTGGATGTGCTGAGGAAGTTGTGCAATCAGAAAACAAACAAGCCTTGACATTTCATGTGGTTTCACCAGTGTTGCAGTTTTAAAAAAATCTTCATGCTGACTCAAAACAAAGACCAAAAAAACTGAATGTTTCAAAAGTCTTGGGTGAGCTTATTAAATTAATGTTTTCACTTGAAATGACATTGCTGGTTGTACATCTGCTGACTAAGGGAAAGCTGGAATGAGAAGCAGAGTTTTATGCTTTTAGAAAAAGAATCATTGTTGTATTTGTTTTTCTGAAGTGCCTAACGTCGTCAAATTTTCAAGGTGTGAATTTTACAAAGTATGCTTAATCACTTATTTAAAACAGATCAATGAAAAGTCCTATTTTAATGTTTTTTTAATGTTCTTTCTCAAAATATAATTATAATATGGA
The DNA here is from genome assembly GCA_006937965.1 of Callopanchax toddi. Taxonomy (NCBI): domain Eukaryota; kingdom Metazoa; phylum Chordata; class Actinopteri; order Cyprinodontiformes; family Nothobranchiidae; genus Callopanchax; species Callopanchax toddi. The sequence goes on from SSNR01000036.1 coordinate 742,040, forward strand.
ATAAGATGTACAGGACTCCAGTCTTAGCTCTTCACCACTGATAAAAACAGCATGGTTGTGAACAGTCAGGAGGCCATGTGGGAAAAGTGGGGGTGTTGATGGATTCTATTCACTTCCTGTTTCTTAGGTCAAACAGTCAGTTGTACTCTGAGATGCTGCTTTTTTAAAGTAAACATTTTACTGCTAAAAAAAAAAGAAGAAGCATGAATTATATTGGTGAAGTTGAATTTCATACGAGTGGTACATGTGCATCACTACAAGTAATTTACAGGGTTAATATTACAACACTAACCATGCAGTTTCGGGAGATGAGTACCGGTACTTACCAATTTGATGGCCACATATTCATTAGTATAGAGGTTTTTTCCAAGCCGAAGCTCTCCAAAGTTACCGCAGCCGATTTTTTTACCAACACGAAAGTTTGGGCCAACCATAAGAACTCCAGAATTGGTCCCTGTACTCCTGCCCCCAGTCCTGCTGCCTGTGTTCTTAGACATCTTTTTTCCTTCCTCTGTCTCTCCCTTGCCCCCTCTCTTGTCAAAATCCATAAGCTTGTGATACCCTGGCTTCTCCACGGTTATTCTCCAGCCATGCAAACCATAGAAACTCCAATAACAGCGATGGAGGACACTTTAGGGAGGGGGAGGGAGACAAATCTCGCAGGACAGAGGAGAGGTGTTGCTGCTAAAATTTGCAGAGGACACTTAAATGAGCCAACAGTGCAGCAGAGATGTCCTGCGTGTGGTTCATACAGCTTTTCCCTTTTCTTCTTTGTGTTTGTCGTTTAAATGTGGAGACTTTGTTCTTGTGGGTTTCTCAAATACAGTCTCAGAGTAGTTTGTTCCTGCCTGACGGAAAAGGCAGGTTTGGAAAAGATGTTCCCACTGACGCACATACAAGACTCGTTATGAAAAAGCACTCCGATACACAACTACTGCATCCAGGAGGACACTTGGGATCATCATCTGGAGTGCCTCCTTCCTTAAGGTCAGCCTTCGTTTACACACTGGAAACTCTCCATGTTGCAGGGCCACGACAGGAGGCAATCCAAAGTGTCGAGAAAGATCCAAGCAGGTTTACGGATTGGTTTGATGTCAACTGGTAATCTGAAAGGGTAAAAACAATACAATTAGCTTATAGGTTATGACTGTGTGCATTGATCAGTCACACCTGAACTAATTTGCTTATTTTGACAGGATATTTTCACATTTGTAGCTGTAGCATATCTGAAGTAAACAAATTCTACAAAATCCACCAAAAAAAAAAATAAAACAAGAGTATATTTGTATTTCTAAATGTTTATGTACGCAACTTTAATTTGGTTTAACAGAACTCTAGAAAGCAATAATGACAAAAAACAATTTGGCGGTAAATTGGCTTAATGAAACCATATGAAGATTTGGCAACTTTGACTTTATTCTTTTAGAAAATAAAATGGCAAAAAGAAACTTCTAATCTGTCATTCTAAAACCAAGATACAAGATGCAAAACATCTGTGAAACATGGCACTCCTATCATGAGGCGACAAATTTTAGTCAAAATACTGGAAAATCTTAATACAGATGATCTGTTTCCATGTCACTTTAAAGAGAATGGGAGGCCTTTTATGGCAAGAAAAAATAACAGATTCAAACCTTTTACATGAATATCAAATTATGCCGAGTATGTCTGCTTCATACTACTGCTGAAATAGGATCTTGATGCCTACTGGTGCAAAGCAAATTCAATAAAGCAATCAATAGGAGGAGAGATATTCTACAGAAGACCTGAGGCATTGGAAGAAAATATCTCTCTTACGTTTAAAACCTATTATGAAAAGTACAGATAAATGTCGGATTCTCACAATAATTAACACATCTAATGCCATGGCACACTGAAGAGATTTGTTTGTGTTTGTCTTGGGTCAGTTTAGGAAATAGTAACGGTCCTCAGACAAACAGAACATGACGACGAGCGGGACTTGAAAAGTTTAAAAATCTAATTTTCCACATCAAAAATAGAGAAAGTTATTAAACTAAGGCTAAGCCATAAACAATTACAGCAAAAAAACTAAACTAAACTAAAATAAACATATTTTCAATCATCTCTTTCAGACTCATCACAAACTACATTTGGATGTCTGAACAAAGCCTCTCTAACTTCCTTACGTCTACAATCTAAGATGCTTCTGATGCAAAAGGCAGCAGGTGATGCAGGCAATAGCTATGAGCAGCTACTCTTCCTTATGGAAAGGCACTTACACAGATCAATGACTGCTATAATGCCTCATCTCATCACACAATTTGCATCACTGGAAAGCATATTATTGGATACAGTCTAGTCTACAGATAACCAAGTTATATCTGTCAAAATAAAATAATACATTTGGAGAACAAAAAAAACTGTATTATCTAACAATGTTATAAAACATTTGACATGCATCAGATAGGATACATTTGTGATTTTCATCTATCCGGTCCATTTATTCCAAGTCACCAAACTTTATTGCAATTACTGTAGCTACCGAAGCCTGAAATGTTCAAGGTGTCTCCTGAGTAAACAATACTGGTCATACGAGCAATCCATAGTAAATCTGCAAGTGTGAATGCCAAACATAATTATTACTGTAATTTTGCACACTAAAAACCAAAGAATGATATTACAAATCAAGTGTGCCTTTAGTTCATACGCTGCAATGTCTTCTTTGTTGTGTGGCATAGGCTGATATCTGAGGAAGTGAAATTAAATACTCGATCACATAAAAAGAATAATGACGGGTAGACATTTATAAAATAGGTAAAAATTGAGAAAATGAAAAAGGACAAGAGATGAAAAAAAATCACCTATCTGGATTGACATACTGCAAGTTGAAAGATTAGTGTGAAAAATTATAAAATAATTTGATTAATGTAAATTATCAGACCAAGAAATATTAAGAAAAAAATGTTTTAAATGTTTTCTACTTTTACAGAAATCATGCTAAAAATACAAATAAAATGAAATACATTTTCAAGTAATTTTAACAACATTATAGCTATGTATCACAGATGGCCTGATCATATAACAAAGTCTTTAGTTTTAGAACCAACAGCAAAATAGATTCATAATTCAAAGCATAATTTTTTGTGTATATTAGTTTAACTTTCATCTGAAAATTCTCTAAAGATTAGGATTGACCACAAAGGTCCAGTGTTGGTTGGGAACTACTTGCAAACAATGCTATCAAGTGTGCATATCTGTATTTAAAAACACACTATAACAAAATGATGACAAAAAGATATACAATTATTTAATCAGCTGTACACTGGTGCTTTGATTTGGCGTTCCCGCTTCCTGGTTCTCCTTTACTCTAACCAAGAAAATTGATTCCCACTTCCAAAAAGCAACATTCAAATTATTAGCAGTGATGCATTATCATATTTAAATTTTAGTTCTAATTCATGTAAAATTTCATGGTTATCCACTGTGGTGTACTTAATTAGCTACATGTTGCAATTTGATGTGTTCTAGTCCTGGTTCTGGGAATTATCTAGTCTGAAGACGTGTTTCTCTGTAAAAAGATCTGGTTCAACAGAGAGCACTGGCCTCACACCACCTCTGGTGCTGCCTTACTCAAAAGCAGAAACTACTTGAGACATTTCTCCTTTAGGTAACCCAAAAAGCAGCATCCAAATCATTTATCATAGCAGTAAGGTGCTTTGAAGTACAAGTGTAGAGAAGCTATTTGTAGACAAACACTGTATTACCTTTTCTCAGGTAAAACTGATCTGTCGTAGCCCTTATGTTTTGTTAGTGTCATTTCAGGAAGTTGCTTGGTTTTGTTGTCAGCTGTTTAGGTTAGTTATCAATTTGTTTAAATCACAATAACTAAATACTAATATGTTTTTTGAACACTGGAGAAGCATTTAGGAATACAAATAAATTGGTATATCAATAATTTTTTCTCAAACCAAAATTCTGAATTGTATGTCAGTTAGCGAAATTTACGAAGCTAGCTGTGAGAGGAAACAAGACTTCCAACGATCCAGAAACAAACAAAGTAATCAATTAAGAATACACGGTAGTGCCCAAACCAGACTACCAAGTTGTCTTCTTTCCAGTGGTACAGACACTCGTCTTTTAAGCTTTGTTAATAACAGCTAACAGGCTACTAAACAGTGCTTAACAGCTGTCATTTAGCGTTAGTTTTCGAGTGGTCGAAAAATTCGCTTCCTCTGTACTTTTTAACAAGACATTTCTTATTTAATAAAACCAGATACATAGAAAAATACATTACGAACAAATGCGGTCAAAGAGGCTCTGGAGAAAAGAAAATAGCTGGCGTTAGCGACGGACAAGGCCAGATAGTCAGAGCTAGCACCAACAAACACCGTCATATTGGGCCCAAAGGAAAGTAAAAAAAACAGTTAGCCACATATAACATGATCTAATCTGTTAACAACAACGTAGGCAAAAACACAGGCTACCTAAATGTGTGCTGAAATAAAGAAGTGGAAGCAAGAAAAAACATAAAATATTCATTGAATGACATAACCGATGCTACTAGGCTAGTTAGTAAATGCTTAATAACTGGACAAATAGCATCGTTCCAACAATGTCGTTACAAATATTATCGACAGGCGTAACATAAGAATAGAAAAGCTCATTGATTCACCTGAAAATATTGTTTTATAGTTCAGATTCCAGCTACAGTCGCTACCCAGACCACTGCCGGTGTTGTGCCGAAAAAAGCACCCCTACCGCGAAAACCACCCCCGTCACAGGAAGTGCATTTCAAAGCACTTCTTTTCATTTACTGAGCAAAAGTCAAACATGACAAACTGAATCCTGGTTTTTAGTACATTTAAAACACATATCTAATGTTAATTTATTACTATAGGGTTTTGATTATATTTTATGGCAAACAATGCTATTAGGATATCCTTTCCTGTCATCTCTGATCAGGATAGCCATTTAAATCGACACTACTATTGTCGTTCCCTACTTCCCAAATATTTCAAGTTAGTAATATTCCAAATGGTGTGCATAATCATGACAGTATCGCCTGGCACAAAAGCATACTTGTATTAATGAAAATGTTAAATCAAAATATAACAAACCGTAGAAAACGCTCCTGATTTGTGTACAGAAAAACACAAGCCCGTTTGTCACTTCTGTCCATCAGTTACTCTTAGTTAACAAACTGTCTTCCAAGTGTGCTTTCCATACCAGGAGTGCTATGCCAGAGGTGCTTTTTTCGGCACAACACCGGGCGACTCCTTAATCCTACCGCCGACTGCACACTAGCGACACAACCTGGATCCTATACTAGCCATTTAGCAAACTAGCACACGAAACACCAACGAGAACGTTCAAACACGGAGATACGCGGTCTAAAAACACCATATAAAACACTTTAGTCGTCAAAATACAGCAAATTACCCTGAAATGTTAGCTATCGAATCGTAGTCCACACCGTCATGGTTCTTCGAACGTCAGTAATTTCCCGTTTGGCTTCTCTTATCCTCAAGTTGCTATAATTTCACTGTGGTCTCTTTAAGCCTCCCTCAACCTCGCAGCGTCACGCTTATTCACTTTGTGCTGTGCTGCGCAGGAAAACCGGCGCAACTAGTTTGGTGAATACGACAAAACATCAGGAGTGCGTATCCTCCGAGGAGCTGCTCTAAACTGGTTGAGTTGAAACCAAGAAAGTCAGGCGATTAGGCTTTTCATAAATTTGACTTACATTTATTGCACGTAAAAGTCTAAAAGCCTGAGTTTAAACATATAACGATCATAAAATGTTGACAATGAATAGATAAACGTTAATAATCACTGAAAAACTCTAAAAGTCCTGCATAATTATTTATTATAGAATGTAAACAACTTATGTAAAAGCCGTTTGATACAAACTCCTAATTTACATTTCTGTGTTAAAAGTTTTCAAACAAATGTAAAATAAAAAATCGCAATATTTACTGTAATTTATATATCCTATACTTCTCACAATTATATGACCTCTCAGAGAATGCTATTATTGCATTATTTGTCATATTTAAATTGGGTTCGTATATTCCAATTACTTTATAAAATAAAGATGTTCACACACTTTAAAAAAGGGACCATTACATTAACAAAAAGTATATGTCTCAAAACAAATATTGTGAATAAATCTGGTGTTTGGGATTTGTTGAGAACTAAATTGTCTTGCAGTTGTTATGATAAGAATTTATGATTACACCACAGATCTAGATTCTGGGTGTCATTAATTAAAGGGATTCTTCATTAACCTGATATCTGCATATAAATCTTTTTGTTTAGTAAGTAAGTAAGTAAGTAAAACTTTATTTATAGAGCGCCTATCAAGATATAATCAATCCTATATGTTTAATCCTAGTGACAGCTTCACTATGAGAATATTTATAATTTCTTTGTAAATTCTTGACATGAACACATTTCACCACAACTTTTTCACACCTAAAATTTTAATTATGGCAATATCTAAATAATTTACAGGGTTAGGATCTCTTCACTGTGGCTGTGTTTAGTTAAATAAATAAAAATATGTTGATAATAGATTTATATCATGCTGTTTCTGTATGCAAAATAGTGCATCTGTATCTGCTAAGCATTAAAAACAACTAGAAATAGGCATAATAGAAGTGCAAATACTTTTATTTCATGCATCTATGCTGCAGTGCTGAGGCAGAATGATAATCTTTCCCCAATTATCCTTACCTTTTAATGTCTAAAACTACTTATACTGTTCAATCCAGCTAAACATTGCAGAAGAAAAGATCAAACGCTGCTACCTCTTGAATGGAATAAAAAAATGACGATTTAACTGCTTCTTTTTCAGCAACACATACAGAAAACAGAACATTAGTGAAGGCAGGAAAACATAACACTCTGAAGCTAATATTCTGTTTTATATCCCTTCAGGCAAACTGGTGTTCAGTAAAACTCAGAATAAAATGTACATTCTGTGGACTGTCTGTTAGGTTCTGCATAAGTCTGCTTCACATTCCACATGTAGCAGACTTCTCAAGCATTTGATTCTGATTACAGCCCTGAGTGAGGGTGACACACCACTTTACTGGAGGATGTGTTCTGAAGGGAGAAGCTGCAGTTTTTAGATGAAAGATCCCCCCAGATGGAGCCGTGCTGTTGTATAATGGGCCAGAACATCGGGGGGAGGCCGAGCTCTGTGGACAGAACCGACTGATGAGGTGGTCGGTAACACTCTGCTGTCATGAAGTGAAGAAGTGGAGAAGATGGAACTCTGAGGATGCATCTTGACATATCAGAGTCTGAATCCTTAGTTTTATCATCACAAGGAGCTGCAGGAGGAATGTTGCTTTCAGAGTGGGATGTGATGACGTCCGGTTTGTCTTCGGTCCCAACTTCCTCCTGTCCCATCTTACTGTCATGTGACGTGTCCTCCACACTGATGTCTCTTGAGAGCAGGGAGCCTCTCTGACCTTTACGGAACTTTGCCCTCCTGTTCTTGAACCACACCTGGATGAGGAGCAGAGGGCAAACTTATTTGTAAAAGACTTTTGTTGATTTACAAACTTTGAAACAATGTCACAGGTTAGCAGCAGGTTTGTCATGATGGCAATATTTCAAAGGGAGGAGGCAAAAAAAAAATCACATGAGTCAGGTGATGGGTGGAGCAAGCTCTATGTCACCTGAATGCGAGCCTCGGGCAGGTTGATGCACATAGCTAGCCTCTCCCTCATGCTGACATCAGGGTACTGTGTCTGCTGGAAGGCTTTTTCAAGAGCCTGCAGCTGTGACACGGTGAACGCTGTGCGGCTGCGTCGCTGCTTCTGCTGGTTGCCATAACGAGCCTCCAAGATCAACTCTGAGGGGGAAAAATAAATCAAACTTGAGTCAGACTCTCTCAGTCCACTGAGGATCATACAGTAGGATTTTGGTGCCATTTTGGTCATTTTGTTTAGAGTTTAAGTTTGGTTATTTCTTTGTTGATTGTCAGCCTGTCCTTTGTTTATTGTGTTTTCCAGTTATCATTGAGCTTAGTCACTTTAAACACCTGCTACTCATCTGTTAATCACCTGTTTTCTCATCTTTCCCAGCACATCCAGTTCTGTCTCCCAGTACCTTTGTCAGAATCTATTTATCACCCTGTTATTTTATTGTTTACGTGTAATTTTCTTATGCTCAGCATTAAGTTTAGTTTGTTGCCATTTCATCCATCGTTTATGTTATTTAAGCGTGGTTCTTGACCTCTGTAGCCTGCACTTGAGGTCCAACATAGAACACAACTTTGACAGGATGAAATGAAACAATGTGGTCTAAAAAATCAGTAAATCACAAGTTAGTAATAATAATATTAAGTTTATTATTATTATTATTATTATTATTATTATATAAGTAAGTAATCTATTCAGCTCTTACAATTCTGTAATTTCAAAAAATTAGGTAAAATTTTATGAGAAATATTAGATAAATGAATAATAAAGTGATGCATTTACCTCTGCAGCTCATAAAGAAGAAAGAAGTATTAATAATTGAATTTCCTATATATACAATTCTGTTAATTATCAGGATTTATTTGTTGGTTGAAGATTTTCTGACTCGGAAATATCAACAAACAAATAAATGTGTTAATAGGTACAAAAAACAAACAAACCCAGATTGTTTTGTTTGAAGCATTTTGTGTCTGTGACCCACCTGCAAGCCTCTCGGCGACAGAGAAGGAGTGCGCTGCAGCTGCAGGAGCTGGAGCGGAGTACGGGTGGTACTGCTGCGCCACCTGGTGGCGGAGGTCAAACAGCAGGGAGTTCGCTCCATGGAGAGGATAAACAGCACCACCAAACGACCCGCACAAACTCAAAGAGTTCATTCTGTAACAACAAGTAAAAAGCTTTAAATGACTTTACTGTTAACATTTACTATAAAACCCTCATTTCTGGGCTTTTTAAATCCCCCAAATGCACAAATAACTGCTAAAAACAGACAATAGAGAACAGCTTTAATTGAAACTGAACAATTTAAAACATATAAGGGAACCAATCCACATCTGAGGATTTAAACACCAAACGAATGAGTGTCTGGTTGATTTTCTTTCACTTAACTTGTTTTACAAACTCAAAAATATCCATAATGTCAGAAACACGTTTAAGAATAGAATAGTGTTCGAATAAAGTGAAAGTAGCCTAGTAATAGAAGTATAAACAAGTCAAGCTTGCAGAAACCTTTCAGACTGTCTATTTTTACATCTTGAAGACACAAAAATCAGCATTTCGAGCTGCAATAAAAAAGGAAAAACATCTTGCTAATATTCATCGTTAGTTCCTGAAATCCCTTCAGTCACTCCTTTAGTTTATTTACCTGAAATCCAGGTGAGTTTCTACGCAGACAGCGAGCTGCAGTCCGTTATTTCCCGGTCCAGTTCGGGCCCTGAAGCCTCACAGCAGCAGCAGCTCTCTTTTTGTGTAAGTCTCCGGACCCATTCTCACTCTGGACTATTTAAGACGCATTTGCCCAGGCTCCCCTCAGCCATTAGCCAATAGAAAGAAAGGTATTAGCCGGGATTAGGTGGGATGAGGAGGGGGAGGGGGGGTCGCAAGGAGCTCAAGTTTTTGAAACTATTGAACTTGAGAGATTTGTGCCAAGGATCGCCCAATAAGAGCGCGTTTCATGCCCTCCCGTTAAAACAATTAAAACAATGTGGTGGGCTAATCTCCGAGGCAGCGCAGATTAAAATAACAGCCTTTGATTGTCCTCTCCTTCTCACTCTCCTTTCTCCCACCGCTGCTGCTGACAGCCTCACCCCCCTCACGGAGGGGAGGAAGGGGGAGTCTCTGAAGGGTTTGTTTTACTAACAGGCACCATATTTTGCACATGAAGTGTCACAATGTGAAGTTAATCTGAACCCCGCTCAACGAGAACAACTTCTTCACACCCATCTGAGCTGAATTAAGTGTTCTCAAGAACGTAATCCAAGAATCAGGAGACAAAACTATTATTCATGATGATCATGACATCTGCTGCACTTAGAAAAAAACCTCAAAGACAGCAAAGCTTCCATGTATTTATTGGAAAATTTTCTGTTTTTTGTTAATTTAATACCCCAAAACATAAAACCCACCTGTGTTCAGCTCTTCTGAACACTAAATGAATATACTTTTTTAAAATGCACCAAAACACTCAAATGGAGAGTGAGGGCAGGTGAATAATCTAAGGACTGCATTTTTACCTCCCAAAGCTTGAATAACGCATTTGAATCCTACATATCCCATAATGCATCTATCTTCTGATTTACTTCTGATTAACGTTTTCTGATTTACACTTTGGACCCTGGTTTCATGTCATTTTTGTGGTTTCAAAATTACCCTCAAACTTTTTAAAGCTATTTTTGATGGGTTTTCTTTCTAAATTTGCAGCACTTGTATAATTTCTGCAAAATTGTACATGCATGAAGGAGGTTGAGATAAAGAAAACAAACCAAAAGGTCAAAAGAAGCAAACATTTTCTGACTGTATTGTAATGTTTTATAATTAATAAATAATTATTATTGCAAAAAAATAAAAAAAATTGAATGCAACATTTTACAGTTTCTGGGTGTAAAAATTCAATGATTTATGTTGTTTGTTTTATATCACCCATCACTAAAGGTAAAAGGCAGGCAATAGGCTATGTGGTCGTGTATGTGTGTGTGTGTTTATCTCATTAACCACTGGACATATTTACATGAAACTCCCAGAAAGAAATCATCAGATGAACATCTGCAGCTGAATGACTTTTTGAGTCAACCCAATTCAAGATGGCTGCCACAGCTAATCAACTATAGCAACAAACAAAAAACTAACTAAAATGAGCATAACTCAGAACTGTTTACAGAAATTGAGCAACACATTTGTTTGTTAGTAGCTGAAAGTCATTCACAACACATACCAATAGATTCCATGAGATCTTTCAATATTACATGACACTGTTTTTTTCTTTTTTTTTCCTTCAAGTTTTGATCAAACATCCATAGATCCATCATTTCTAAACTCAAGCTGATGGTTTAAAATGCTGGCAGAAAGGTGAGATGCAAGGAACAACAAGCTTTTAGATTTGAGAAGAAATAGCCTTTTTCATCAGTTTAGTTTTGTTTTTCTATAACATAAAATAGAAAAAAAATACCAAAGAGATTTACAAATGAAAGAGAATAAAGTTCATTTTAAAAAGCCTCAGAAGAGAAGATATGTCTTATTGATGGACAGTCAAATCAATTTACCTCAAAATCTGAACCAAAAAAGATACAATCATCTCAAAGTGTTGCTGAGGAGATCTTCTGTATGACTAAAATAGTTCATAAAAAGTGTGTGTTCCTTCTAAAACACATTATTTCACGTATCTGGGCAGACACATTCCCATTAGATGCCACAGGTACATTCCTGCACCAAAGTCAGTTGAGGGTAAACAGATAGCTCTTATGGTTTTTATTAAATTTCCCAGATGAAATTGGGTGTCTGGTGGCTGTTGTGTGGTTTTAGGGTTTGGACCAATATTCACCTCCTCTGTTCACATACAATCAACTCCTCAGAGTTTTAAAATATGTGAAAATGTTTGTGCTCTTATTTTGCTCTGGCTTTTTTCTCCTCCTTTCACTGTTCTTGGCTGTCAAGCTGTATTAGTGTCCGATAGGAATAAGTCATTTAGAAGAGGCTCTGTCGGCCAGCCCCTCAGCCCCACTAAAAGCTCCAGGATTAGGTCCCAGAGGCCTTTGTCTCCACAGCCCCCAGGATTAGGGGAGATTTACTGCGAGGAGAGAAAAAAAAAAGTAGTTATTTCATGGCACTTTCATGATGAAACCTGGCCAAAGCTGTGTTGGCTGGGGGGATTAGAGGCATACAAAGAGTGTGCTTGTGTGTGACCCTCCCCGTCCCCGAGCCACCACATCACTGCCCCCCTTCCCTGGATCATTTACCCTTCTGCGGGCCAGCAGGGCTCGTCCGGGTTCACCTCCAATACCCCATCAAGACAATCAGAGTTCAGTCAAAATGAGTCACGGCCACTTCATTTAGCGCCTCAGATCTCCTGACTGCCACATCTTCAGATTCACACTAAAACTTATGACCTTTACTCCCCTCATCTTTTCTTAAAATAATCAGGAGTTTTGCAATCCAAAGCAAAAGAAAACAGTAATCACTGCAGTAAAAGTATCTCCTAATAAGGACAGAAGTAAATGAGAAGTTAGTGGATTTTGGTCCCTCCTGTAGTGTTTAAAACCGCTTAGAAGGAGTTATCCTGCTCTTAGAGGATCCACTTACACATGCAGGGATTACAGAGGACAAAAGACAAAAGGCCGAGTCACAACAGTCCCACCGCCAGGCAGGTGTTATGCAGGTTTACTAACTGTTGTCACATAGCTGAGGGAATTACAGAGACCTAAGAGCTCCACCAAGAGGAAGAAAATGACAGGAAGAGGACTAAAATCACTGGGTTGATCCGGCTCCTCTGTGCTGTGTTTATGAAAAGTCTTAACATAATTATTAAACTTATGTAGAAACTTTTCATGGGGCTGAAAAAATATCCTTTTGAGGAACTACATATAAGTAATCTCCTTTACTGAAAAATATACACCTGAAACAACCTTTTCCAGTTGAGGTGAAATATGAACTCTTTATAGAAGGATGGAGATGTTTCATCTTCTAAAAGGACTTTCACAGCCCGTAACCTGTTGCTCTGGTCTTAATAGAGCTTGTGAATAAATTATAACACATCAGAAAACTATTTGAGATCAGTTATTTCTATTGATCACCTTATAAAGGATTATACTTCTTTTTCAGCACTTTTTTGGAGTCTTCTGATGAAATTAGGGAAAGGAATAATCAAAATGTATTATTAGTTGAATTATTCTGATCATAAATGAAATTTCAAGGTTTCAGCTGAGACATATAGGCAAGACATTTTCCCTATAAAAATATTATATCTGAGGTAAAATATGTCTATATAAAATATATTTAGTTTTTTTAAATTTTATAACAAAGGAATGATCTGTTTATTGGTTATAAACGGAGTGATTTCAGTTTTACACCTCGTTCTTATCCTGCTGGGGCGTTTTTATTGATGGAAACTGGAAGGCAGCTGCGTTAGTGAGAGCAGAGAGCCAGAAAATCTTCTTTTCTTTTCTTTATTTTTTAAGAAGTCTTTGTTAAACTCCTGTTTAACAGCTGTTTTATGTAGCTACCAAGTCTTTCTTAAATTACTTATCAATAGTTGAAATTTGTATTGACAAGAGCCTGTCAGAACTGGACCTTTGTAGTTGTCAGTTATCTCAAAGGAAGGCCCCCTCAGACACCAACTGGATCGATCTGCAAGAAAAACACAATTGTGGGGCTCTTTAGGGGCCTGGATGTTGGTTCAGGAGGATGTGGGCTGAAGAGGGGTGAGCGGACAGAGGATCTAAGAACTTCTTCATCGGGGGAATCGATAAGGCCTGCTGGCCTTTGACCTGAGGGAGACAGGGAGAATGGTAACAGCGGGTCAGTTGGTTTTTCTTAAGCTCCTGTGAGTGCCAGGATCACGCTGTGAAGCCTGACACTGGCTGTGACACACTCAGGGCTTAGAGTGACATTGACCTGGCTGCAAACAAGTTCTCACAACAAAGCTCTAATGTATACAACAAGGAGGTTCTGGTTTACAGATTCTAACGAGGAAGTCATTTTATGACACTCAGAACTGTTGATTTGATGTTATTGATCTATGCAACTTTAAGCTCCTCTTTCACACAATCTGGAGTCTTATTAACCTCCAATTATCTTGCTATGATCTCATAAACAGACCCTGGGAGCAGCGACAGCAGCAGATCAATATGAGGGACTGAGTAAAGATCAGTCTCTTAATTGGGCATGAGGACGACTTATTAAAGATGGACAGGGAGGGACGGGCAGCTGTGAGAGACCCCCGGGGTCAAGAGCACCCACATGGGCTATGATGGGGTGCAGGGTTGAGCTCAGACCATCAAAGAAAAAATAAACACGCCTTCTAAACAGCATGCACTGTGTAAAGGAAGAATGTTGTTCAAACTAAAGAGAATTTCTGCTTGTCAAATGTTTAAAAAAAAAAAAAAAAAAGATTTACCTGTTAAACTGTGCAGTGATCCAATTCAATGATACATAAAAAGAACAACATCTATAGACCCTAACACTCCAAACTTTTACATGAACTTAATGACAAAAACCTTTAATATTATAATCTTTATTCTTGGTTTGATTCTTGTTTTGGGGGACCCTTATCCAGACTTCTTGTATGCACTTGAGAATACATTAATTGATCATTTTATAGCTTTAGTATACTTATATTTACCATGCAAAGGCATGTAAATGATTCTGTGTAATTGTTTTGGTAAACTATGGGTATTTTTTAAAAAAGGGATGGAATTTCTATCCATCCATCCATTTACATTTATTCCTGTGCTGGTTCAGGGAGCTGGCATCACCAGCAGCCATTGGGCGAGAGGCGTAGTACACCTGGACAGCAGTCCATCACTGTCCTACATGTTTTAGATATTTCTCTTACTCAGTGGTTTCCATCTTAAATGACCTTTGTGACTAACTTAGTTCATTTAACACTTAGATTCATGTTTATCTAAGACAGACTCAGTAGTGTTTGGTCACAGCAGCTCTCCCAGAGATAATGCAGCTCTTCATCTCTTAGCATGTGGTCATTTAGGAGCAGCTTCCCCCTCATGACCCCCCACTTGTTAAAGGTGATCACAGGAAGAGAGACGGAGCGGCTCTGATCGAATTTGATAATGAAGACGACCCCTCTAAGCAGCTTTGCTCCACATGTTCAAAATCTCTGGAACACTCAGCAAACACTAGGAAGCCCCCCTCCCTGTCACCGCAACATTGTGTAGGTATTGATCCCTGCTAACCGGCTCTTTTAATACCTGGGGTCCATGGCCTGGCCTGGGGAAATGCATACTGACATGTGACGGGAGGAGCTTAATGGCAAACACACTGAAAGAAAAGATGGGCCTCTCAGTTTAGCATTTCTCTCCTGTTTCTTTCTCTTTTTTCCCCAATTTACACATCTGCTGAGGAAAAGAGAATTTACACTTTGCACCTGCTGTTAGAGGGACATATAGACTGCAAGAGGCAGCTGTCACACTGTCACAAACTATTTGTGCAGCAGCGCTCGAAGAGGTTTTCAGATCTATTTCTGAAATTTAAGTCGGTGCACAAAGAACAAGTGCAAGTTTAAGGTTAAAAATAAATGTTTTACTTCAGTAAAAGTACTTTAATGTTGGGGTATGTGGTAACATGCCAGCAGACATTCAGGACGTAAAGCTTTATTTAAACTTTCTGCTGTTCAGTGCAAATAATTAATTCAGAAATACATCAAACTGACTGGACATCTTTATCCAAGTCCAGTATTTTCCAAAACAGGGTTTGATGTCATAAAAATTTGTTGTTTTGATTATTTCTCACGTAACGATTTTTCCTTTACATGAGAACTCTAACTTTTGTGCTTTTAAGTGATATTTACCAGTTGTTTTTCAAAGCTTTTCAGCGTTGGCAGCGTTCATACTGTAAGTAACTCTCCTGCAGGTCATTGTTCCATTCTGTTGTGGGGTGAATTTTTTATTTGTGAAGCTTCATAAAAAAATGAACCATTTAAGCACAAAAATGCTCCTAAACTGACATAATGAACCATTTTTTGTGTTAACCTAAACAACTGACTTTAATCAGATCTAATGCCTCTTTATTAATAGTATCCTGTAGTAAAGTCACAGTTTGTTCCTATTTGTTTTCCTTCATCAACAAAAATATCAAATCTGACAGAGTAAAGTCATTATTCTGCAGCATCAAGAGCTATTTCCTGAAAACCTGATGAGGTCTCTCTGAGATCATGTTTCAGGCCTTTGATGACTTTTTATTACATTTCTTAAATGCCGTGATATACTGTAGATCTAATGTATTTTCTTTAATTAGTTCATTTTCTGTCATCTTGTTGCAGTGCTAAGTCATTAAAAATTGATTTTCCGTGTGACCACGCTGCATTTAGTTGAGATAGTTAAGAGGTTGATGATGCTTTAGAGGCTTTACTAACTGCTTTCTGATTAAATAAAACAAAAGTTGGCTGCATGGTGGAGCAGTTGGTAGGACTGTTACTTTGCAGCAAGGAAGTCCTAGGTTTGCTTCCTGGCTGCAGCCTCTACATGGAGTTCACACATTCTGACTTCTCTGGTTAGGATCATTGGTAACTGGTCCCTTGGTGTGAATGAATATCTGTATGTCTTGTGTGTCCCTGTGATGGACTGGTGATCTGTCCAGGGTGTCCCCTGCATCTCGACCTGTGACAGCTGGTCATGGAAGGATAAGTGAATAAACATTTGGTGACAATTTCTGTATTAATGATTCAAAATCTCTGTTGAATAAAGTTTGTGTTCAGGAAACCTTTCCAAACCTGATTCAATCCCATTAAGTCCCATTATAAAGCAGGCTAACATTTTGCTATCATAACTGTTCAAAATCCTTCTTGAATTCCCCAAGGAAGCAATATGCTTCAAACATTCTGCACTCTCACACGTCAAATATGATTACATTACAGGCTTTTGAATGTATTCTCATAGTAATGAAACCAGCTCAAAAGCCTCTTTGTAAGATAGTGTCAAGTTGGAGATACACACAAAATATTTCCCCAAAAAAGATGCAAACATTCCAACAATAAGGTTTAATTCTTTCTATATGTCCTCAAATGACAATATCAGTGTTGCTGCAACATGAATGTCTGAAGAGGAGGATGAACACATGTTGCTAATAAAGTGTTCGGTCAGGGTTTATGTGAGAAAAAGAAACAAAAAGGCAGCAGAAGCCACAGAAATGTGGAGATAAGAGTGTGAATAAAAACACAAAATGAAGCAAAGTACCAGAACTAAGGCAAAAACGACTCCGCTGCTTGTTGCTACTCGTGCAGCACCAACATTAAAAAAAATCCTAAAAGTGTACAGCATTTAAACAATGTTACACATTCCACCCACCCACTGTTGTAAAGACTGTATGATGTAAAAAATAGCAAATTTTCCTTTTAACTAACACTTTTATTAGAAAAAGATAAACATAATTAACAAATACAAAGGAAACTCTTTACAGCACATTTACAGCTCTAGGGTATATTTTCAGTCACTGTTAACATAATACAGTGAGGTTAGCTGATAACGGTGTTAATCAATAACCCAGATTTAATTCAACAATATATTTGCCATTTTATGAAAGAAAACATTTCTGCTATCACATGGATTCCTGTTTCTATTGTTTCATGCACATGACACAGAAACGGTGGTATAACTTGTTTTCCTGTCAGATCATAATCAAGTACAGTCATTAAGTCCAATAACTAAACTAGTAGCAGAGGCTGTGCATTTCCTCTGACGGTCATTTAGAACCATCTTACAAAACAGATAGGAACCGCCACATCAGTGACAAAAAACTAGGTGCAAGTGAAAAACAAGTGCATTTACAAAGCTATCGTTGACAGACTAAGACATCAATGCACTTAAGTGTAACTAGGTAGTAGTAGCACATTGTTTTTTTTATTATTTTTAGAAGTGAATATATCACAACACACATGAGGTACTCAAATTTGGGCCCTGTACAACAAGAGCATTATAATATAGTGCAAGTTATGCTGGAGATACAGACCAGCATGAATCAGTTATTACACTGGACTGTTCAGTAGACAATGCCCCTGCTTTTCAAGTTCTTCCACAAAAAGGTTTTTATCTATGAACAAGTTTAAGGCCTTAAAAAAACCAATTAAAAAAAACACTGCTTAAATAAACAAATACTTTTCAACTAACTGTAGAACTGAAGTATCAGTAAGCAAATGTGTAAAATTAAGTTTCTATTGCTTTGAAAGCGATGACAGAACTATTTTCTTCTCAAGTTTCAAATTGTTCTAACTCATGTTCCCCCACCCAGAAACTGACCTAAACTTTCTTACGCACCTCCTGAACTCAAGCTGAAAACTAAATGAAGGCAGGATATTGTGCTGATGAACACACAGTGGGAGGGTCAGAGGTCATCTTTTGACCTTTGCGTCCTCCTTAATCTTCCAGATCATTAGCTCCATGCAAGCAGATGCATCTTCACTTGAGTCATGGCCCTCCACTAGAAACAGAAGGACAATGTTAGCATTGCAATTACAGCAGAATTTATTTCATGAAGCACACAAGCATTAAATAAAAGGTTCTTTCATTTAAGTTCAGCTCCAAATAAAGATTCAGATTTATTGTCTTAGTAGTAGCAGGAGTCACCCTTCAGTAATGTCTCCCTACCGATTAGAGTCTAATCTAATGAGGTGTTTCAGCAAAATGTAAAGAAACCCAACTCTACAACAGTGACACCTGCTGGTGACTCGTGGACAGTGCAGTCAAATACAGATTACACCTTATTTACACAAATCCTCCGCTCTGAGGAAAACTCTACATATTAGAGCAGAAGAATCCTTTCTCACCGTTGTCCTGGATGATGCGTTTGAGGTAATCGGCCATCAGATTCTTCAAGGCACGTTTGTAGGGCAAACCAAGGCGGTGAGGAAACACAATGGCTGTGTCAACGACTGAACTGTGGATGAGCTGGAATCAAGACAAACTGTGTCAGCATGTTTCTCACGTAACTAATTATTTTGAGCAAAATCTGGTTTTAGTTTCCAGAAGAAAGATGAAGAAACATTTTTTTTAAATCACATAAATAAAAGTTGCAAACAGTTACATAAACTTAAATAATATTAAGTTTAAAATATTTTAAAATAAAATGCTGTTAGAGCAGTCATTCTTGTCCTGTTATGTTGATTAAAAAGAAAAATGAGAAATAGATTTTAAGTTTAATGAGATGATTTATGTGAAACTGATTTCTGTATCAGATTGAATAATGTATAATTCAATAATAAACTTCATTTTGGTGACAACACTTATGCATTTACATGAAGTGTTAAAAATTATTCATTATAAAACACACAAAAATCATCATTTTAAGCTCACTACCAATCATTAAACACCCAGTTTAAACTAGTCAGCACTCACTCAGGTCTTTTTTGGTCATATCTGTGCATTTATGGTCATTACCCCAGACATACAGGCTACATGATTAAGTAGACAGTAGCTGAGCTGCAGCAGTGTTTAAACAGACAAATCAGTGGTGTGAAATCACACAAACAGTCTTAAAGCAGCAGTTCCTCAGTGCACATGAAACACACACACCATGCAGCTGGTGCGATGCAACCCCAAAGGAAAGATGAAGGAGAGCAGCCTCACCTTGAGAGCGAGGAGGTCGCTCTCCAGACTGTGCCCGATGAGAATAGATTCAGCCCTGAACATACTCAGCAGCACGGCCTGAACATCCCTAAGAGTGATGGTGGCGCTTTCCAAGTCCTCCTCTGTGACGCCTGAAAACCTGTCCAACACAAACAGGACTTAAAGGCCTGAATCAAATATGGAGGAATCCCAACGCAACCCACCATGAACTCACCGTGTGTTGTAGTCGACCACTTTGCTCATGGGCTTGACAAACGTGTCATAGATGACTTTCATCTCAGAGTTGATGACCGTCACCCTCGTCAGCTCCAGACCCTGCTTTGTGTAACACTGTTTCCACAAAGGATAGGAGAGTCAAGGCTAATTCAGGAGTTACATCTGAGTGTTTTACAACATCAGCCCGACTCACCATCTCACAGTCCAACGCAAACACTCCTCCGTTTCCGTCTGCTGGAAGCGGTTTGCTGAACGTCGACACAAACCCATCAAGTGATTCTTTCCGGTTGTCCTGAACATGTTGCTGTGGAAATATTCAAATGTTTTCTGCTTGATAACAATTAAAAATAAAGTAAATTACTTAATATGTATAGGTTCTGTGGGATAATTAGAAACAAGTACTTAACTTGTTAATATTTTGTAAACTCAGAGCTCTACTTAAACCCAATGTGAGCTTTAAGTTGTGTTCTGACGATACCTTGGAAGTTTGGCATCCTGGAGCTCCTACAGCTGAAGCACAGCAGCTGTAATTCGTCTCCCAGCCTCCGGCAACTAACAGACAAACAGAATCACACAGGATGAGAGGATGGTTCAGGATAAATTAAAACTGTTATGTTTGCCAAACATTTACCTTTATGTCTTCGTAAACGACCCCAGTGAAAGCTGCATTCCTCTTTACGCACACAGCTGCCGTTTATGTTGATTTTATACTCTGCACCACAGCGACAGCATATCTTGTTGAATGCTGAAAAAAAACATTAAAAGGTCTTTTAGCTGGAGTATAAACTAACTGGTGAGTTACTGTATGTATATCTGTGTGGATATCAAATCAAATCAAACTTTATTTATATAGCACCTTTCATGCCACAGTGAGCAACACAAAGTGCTTGACAGATTAAAATGACCCATACAACCCACATTCCCTCCCTTTCCCACACAAAGAACAATTATGACACTCTCCCCTCCCAGTCCACAACCCATTCCCAGGCACACATACACATAAAAACCACATTAAACACTATGTTGAGCTCAGATGGCTCCAGTAATGAGAAACACGCCATCAAGTGGGCCCTCTGCCTCGTCAGCTGTAGAACCAGGTCAGCAGCCAACACACCAACCAAGGGCACCCGGGGATGGAGGGTGGCAACCCCCGCCACTGCCCGGGCCCTACCGGGGAGCGCCCGAGCCGCCACCGCCGACCACCGGTCCCAAGGCAGAGGGCTCCACAGAGGATATAAACTGTATCATGTGTTGACATAGTAATACAAATACTCACGGTCTGAGATGATCTTTTTCTCTGGTAGGTTGTAAATGACGGCCTTCCCGGAGGAGTCGGGGTTGGACCGAGGGTATCCATGCTCCTGGAGCTGCTCCTCGGTCATCAGGTACGCCTTCAGCTTCCTGTACAGAACAGCTCCTACAACAAGACAGAAACATCTAAATAATGTAGTAAAACCTGCACTAAAAATAGGACCAATTCTAAAAAGATTTAAAATAATTTATAGAAAATCAAACGGTTTTGTGGGGTATGAGCACCATTTTTTATTTGTTACTAAAGAGACCACGTAGGAGCATCTTTTTCACTGTGTTTTAATTCTGTGATGGATGCTCTAAAGCTTTTTAAAGCATTTTGTTTGGTGTTATTTGTCAATGTTAGTGTCACACCTCTTCTGTCAGATCTCGTCACTATGGAAACGAAGAAAATGGAGGTGATGCAGCTCGCTCTGTGTCTGCCTAACCCAGCTGTCCTTGTAGATATGTCAGAAAAAAATTACAACAAGGACAGAAAGTCCATTTGTGGGAGCAGATGGTGTGTTTTTATTCACCATACACAACAAGAATGATGTAATGGGAGTTTTTTAAACCTCTTGTAAAAAAGGAATAAAGTGCTCATCACTGCCCTGCCAGAGTGTTTGTCTTGATAAAATAAAGCTGTATCAATAAAAAAAAAAAAAAATCTGAAACTGGAAGTAAAACCGTAAACTTTAATTCTAACGATAAATTATTTTTTGAAGAATGAATTTATTTTAGGAGATTCAAGATGAATAGATTTAATAAAGCAGCAGTAAACAGCAAGTCATCATTAGTTTTGTTATTCAGTAAAACTCAGTCTTGTAAACATGGACCCTCTGGCGTCCGGTCATGAGGCGGGCTGTAGGCGAGGAGGTTGCCACGTGGCTGTCTGAATGCCTTCACTGTTACTGTAAAACTGCCTCGACAAGGTAAACAAGAAGTTCTCAAGTCTCAGCTTCACACAAATATTCTTTCAGGATGTTTTTTTTCTTTGTTTACATTTTGAGTTGTTAATGTTATCAGAGGCTGAATCTGTATTTTCTGTCTAAGGATGCAATCAGGTTACAAATGGAAAGCAGAGCAGGGAGAAATGAAAGAAAATATCTGTTAATCCATTTCTGAGAAAGAAAAATTAAACCCAATTCTTCATGTGATCACACTCAAAGGCACAACAGAAGCTTCTTACCAATCAGCTTCTCCTCCTGCTGTTTACCCGACCTGTTGATAGTAAAGCTCGTTGTAGCTGCCAGTCGACCTCCCAGAACTTCCTCGTGGGACTGTGGCCTCCTTTTAGCTGCTAACCCAGATTCTTCTAAAGAAAACAAATAAACAGAAAGGAATCTGGTTCAGGCCAAGTCAAAACATGTGTATTGAGGCAATATGAGGTTATACATTGATATTTTACTGTAGCACATAAAAAACTAATTCAATAAATTGTGTTTGGAGACATCTGGGAGAATAATGTTGTAAATAAATGCAGAAACTGAGGTTACGCACTGCTGGCAGGTGATGGACAGGAGGCGCTTTTCCCCCGGAGCTTCTTCAGTGTGTTGACAGCAACATTGAGGTAGATGTTCTTACTGCTGCTGCGATCGTACACAAGCTTCTCCTCGTCAAGAGCCTGAAACAAGAATTACACACCTATCATTGAGGTTTGATCTCTAGCAGTAACAAATAGCAATCCATCAGAATACATGGATAATCCCATTGGTGGATAATTAACATTTCTCAAATGATGTTTACTCGTGGTAATAAATATAACACAATAACCTCTTAATCCAACTCTGAGAGCTGTAGGAAAGATGTTCATACCATCTGGAAGGCAGCGTCCTCTGATGAGCAAAATTTAACGCATTCATCTATGAAAGTCTCAAGGTAGCGCTGGCGAATGTTGGTGGGAACTTTTGCTCCAAACTCTGACGGGATGACTGGACGCTTCATTGAAGTGCTCTGAAAAAGACAAACAGAGAAACAAATATTCTTCAATTAATAAGTTCATCAAGTGGTTCCAATAAAAGGAAAACCATCAAAATTAAACCCTGACTTCTTACACCTTCTCCAAAGTCAATGTGAATTTTCAAGTGTTGTCAGCTACTTACTGTGATAACTCGTTCTTTAACAGTGTATTACGCTCAAGATGTCTGAACGGCCTCATCAAATTAAATCAAACTTTATTTTTCTTTAAAGAACTGAGATATCACTGACAAAATGGTAGGAAATGGAATGCAATAAATACAGTTCCAAAATGTGTCATTTTCCTAAATAAACTGTACAAATCCAGTCTTCAACAAATGACTGGACTCTGATTATTTCTTTAGGTCAGGTGTATTAGATTCTTCCTATAAAGGACCAATATAAGCCTAGAGTATTTTAATTAAAATGAATACAAATATAAAAAAAATCTAATAGGAAATAAAACTTTGTTTTTATTTTAAGCAAAATAAACTGGAAACGTTCTTAAATCTTAAAGGCAAACTATTAAATCATACAACAATTCACCATGTTAAAAAAGGCATTTACAGTTCCAAGTATTTTAAGACATTTTCTTCAAAATTCAAAGCAAGACAAGAAGACATTGCATTACATTTCAAGGATTATAGACCTCAGTATGAATCTCGTATACACAGATGTACAACCAAACGTACATCTGGAAAAGTATATGAAAACATGATCGCTGTGAGAATGTCTTTAAAGAAAAGGAAAAACGTTTTGGATACCTTCATGGTGGGTGTGTGTGCCACCCTTTTATGAGTGAGAGTAGATGAGGTCTTAGACAAAATCCCAGCGGTGGTTTGAGTCTTGACACCCTGAAGGGTCTGAGTGGGGGATAACACTCGACTGGTAGCTGGTTTATTGTGTGTAGGACCTGGTCAGACAAACACACATTCACATGTGACTTTAGCCTTAGAAGTAAGTTGTTTTTTTTTTAAACAGCTGTAAAACCAGAGCTGAGGGGTGTTTATACTTGTCTTGGAGCATATCTGTGGGTTCGGCTGGTGAGCTATTCTTTTCTTCTCCCCAGAAACGCTTGAGCCTGAGCTCTGTGAGGCAGCTTTGACTGAAGCAGAAAGCTGAGCTGCCTGCTGCTGGGCGATCTGCATACGCTGGAAGCAGATCTCCTGAGGAGTGGGTCTCTTATACGGCCGTACTACAGTCTTTGAAGGTGCATCAGTCTGAGAAAGGAAAACAGGAAGTTACAGTTAAAAATGTCTGTTACTGGAACACAATGAGTCAGTGCTCATAAACATGACCCTATACATGTTCAGTACATTCCTGTGGATGTTGCAACCATATTGATGATTTGCATCAGTTTGTATTTCCTCTCTGAAACTATGAGCAGCTTGTATGCAGCACAAACATGTTACTGTTTTAATTGTAAGAGTGACTGTGTTCATTTGAATACTTTACAAAAGTACAAATAAAACCAAGTATGAGCTACAAAATGGTTCTAAAGTTACAGACCAAGTTAAAATTAGTATGCAGCTGATCAGACTTGACTTTCAGTTTTCCATTAAACCACAACTGGGAAAACCCCATGAGGTGTGATTCAAATGCTTTCATATTGTGATTTCACTCTTTGCTTCCTTGTTTGTTGTACTGCTACTTCCCAAAATCCCACACACTCTGAGCCAAAAAACAATCTCAGCGCATGTTTTGACATCATTACAGCAACCTGAAGGATTTTCATCTCTGCTTATTCCCTCTGGGTAAAACCTTAAACGAAACCTCCTCAAATCCATAAGGCTCAGAGTGTTGTGTTCATCCCCTCCTGTAATGCAATGTTGCTATACTGTCACCACACCTCAAATGTGACATTCTTTGCAAACCAAATGTATCTTAACAAATGTGATGTCCCTGTCTTCAGCTATGTAACAATACCTGGTTGTCTTTTAAATTTGCATATTTGGATGATTTTCTCAGGTAAATGAGAATCATCTGAGTACGCCTTCTGAGTCATCGCTGATAGGTGTTGCACATCTGACACTGCTGATGTGTTTCAGAAGTAGTGTACACCTGGTTGAGCAACAAAAATGAGCTAAAACTTATGAGTTTGAATGAAACTTACATTTCCTTTGGCAACACAATGGGACACTCTCTTCTTCTGACCAGGGAAGAGAGTGGTTAAAGTGCTATCGGTGCTCCTCTCCTCCTCTGAATCCCTGGAAGGCTGAACAGACACGTGTTTAAACGACATTAGTAAACAGTATGCGGTACCATAAAAGATACTTGTGAGAGAACCACCTGTACCTGCTTTGCTTGCCTCCCCTTGTCTTCCTTCTTCACATCTTTGGATTCATTGAAGATCCTCAAACATTCCTCCATTGGATCTGAGTCAAAGTCCAGATCATCCTGAAAGCTGGAAAAGTCAATTCCAACACCAACAATCTTATCCTGACTTGTCCTATTAGATTCCATATCATGATCATCTTCATCCTCAGAGGAAGATGGAGAGCGCTCTGAAGCCTTCCTCTTGTTCAGACCTCTCCTCTTTAACGCGTCGGCTGATTTCCTCACCAATACTTCTTCTTCCTCATCGTCATAATCCACCTCGATTGGTTCAGCCTCCTCTGGACTCTCGTCTCCAAACAGATCTGCGTGGCTCAAACTCAGATTCCGCTTCTTATCAAGTTTCTTTTCGTTTGACGAGCTGGTCTTTTGTTTCACTTTTTTCTTACTGTTTGCTGAACTCTCTTTACTGCTACTGGAATTACTTTTACTAATCTTCTTGAAGTCTTTCTCTCTTTTACTACAGTCAAGTTTACCATTTTTATGCAGGCGGTCCTTCGACTTACTGTGCTCCCTTTCTTTCTCTCCGTCGGATGTTTTGAGTTTTTTGTTTTCTCTTGCTGCTTTATCTGGTTTGCTCAGGTCTCTTTTTGGTTTTTCCACAGTCTTGAGCTTACCATCACTTCTCCTTTCATCTCTGCCTTCTCTCTGAACTTTATCTGATGTCTTAACCTTTAATGTGTTTTTACCAGCATCTTTCTTCCCATTACCCTCATTCTCCTTTCTTGCACAGTCTTGGTTTGAGTTCTTTATTGACCCTTTTTCTTTACCAATACTGCTGCTCTTATGACTGGATTTGCTCACTTCCTTCTCAGCTTTGTGCAGCTTCTCTGATTTGCCACTTTTAATGTGTTTACTCTGATCTGTCACTTTCTTTTTTTCTGAGTTGTCTTTTTGTTTAATGCTTTCCTGAATATCCAAATGCTCTGCCAAATGCTCTCTTTGTCTTTGTATCAGTGTACCTTGCATGCTTTCAGTTCTGTCTTTTCCAAAAGCATCCCTACCTGGTCCAGTGCTGGCTTTTTTTTGCTGGAGATTGCTTAATGACACGGGTCGATACTCTGTCCCAGAACTCTCCCCATCAGAGTCAGAAATAGTATATTTTTTAGAATCTATATTTGGCTGAAGTGGCTTTTTTAAAGTTGCAACACACTCATCTGACAAACGAGTCCCCGATAGCGTGCATGGTTTGCTATAATCAGTCTTAACAGGAGCACTCTCATCTTTCTTGCTCTTCACTGTGATGCCAGCCGAGTAGTTGGACAGTGGGTCATACTCCATGTCTGTAGAGGGTCTAGAATTATCCAAAGTGTATTTGAAGGAGGATGTGCTGTTTGTATACTTTGGGCTAGGAGGAGGAGAGGAAGGTTGTTGCAGCTGTGTCCGAGAAGTCTTTTTCAGTGAAGTAGGAATATATTCCATCGAGTTATTGTTTTGCCCCTGATTGTCTGACTCCAAGGTGTACTTGCTGCAGCCAGGGGTGGGATTATATCCTCCTCCTCCTGATGTGATCTGATAACTTCCAGGATCATAACCCAGATGTGAACCTGCTGCTTTACTTTTAGCAGCATCAGATGAGGATAAACTGGTGCGCTCAGTGGGACTGTACGGTTCATCCTCAATACGACAGAGCTTTCTTTTCTCTCTCTCAACCTCACTGCGGACTTCCTCGATGGCCTTGTTGACCAGCTCCAAAGCACCGCTGAGGTCTCCTGATGCATCAGCCTTTCCATTCTGCTGCTCCTGTGGTCTCACCACTTCTGGATTGAAGGGATCATAACCTTGATCTAAAACACAGAAGATGAACAATTTTAGAGTTCTTTGGGGCTTCTGAAAATGAGCATACCAATATACTCGGCACAGAAATTACATCCAATAGTTTACTTGTTCACGTAAGAAAATGCTGTTTCTGTAAAAATGTGCATTCAAAAAGTCTGTTTAAGCAGATATTTGTAACCAAAAAGCACCAAACAATATGTAAAGGTGGTTTTCAAAACACTGATTAACTTGACTGCCATTATATTGTGTGAAAGTCAAAATTAAATTCTTAATCTAAAAATAAATTAACAAGTATAAATGAGTATCCAATTAAATACCTCTTTCACAAAACATGTTTTTAATCCTGCAATACTTTGTGATTAAAATTGGGATTAAAAACAATATTTAGAAGGTTTTAAATCCAGATTTAAAGGAAAACATTCATATAGAAGACCAAGTACAATTTGTTAGTAAAAAAAAAAATTTGTAAAAAGGTACATGCAGCGTAAAACAAGAACGTTAACCTAAGAAAACATTATACAACTCAAAATCTTATGTATCAATCAAAACAGCATAAATAGCGTGAGACGACTAGAAGCTTTCAGCATCCACTGGAGCTGAAAAGATCCAGTGCATCGCTTTGGTGCAACTAAATGAATCCGAACACTTCAGATTCCCTTTGATTGTTTCCACACATTTCCCCCACCGTGGTTTGGTCTACTATGTCTCTCTACAGTCACAAAAGTGAAACTAACCAAGTGCTTTCAGTAAATTAGAGGGAAAAATGGAACCTTTTTGTCCGAACTGGAGCTCTTTCTGCTTTTTTACGTCCGGTGGAGCTCCGTAGGACGACCGTCTCTGTTGGCTGTGCCTGAAGTGACAGTACGGTCTGTTACACCCGCTTCTACCACCTTTAACGTCGTCGTAGTCCGTGTAAAAAGGACAATCAATCCCTCGGAAAAAGCCGGTGGATCTCAACATTATTTCCAAATGCTCCTCTCATGCCCGCTAGGGGTAAGGCTCCGCGCTGGCTCTTAAAAGAACTGAAGACTCTTGAAGGAGCGACGAACAATAACAGCGTCTCTAAGGCGACATGTTGGATTGGACGAGAGGAGCTGAAATCTCGCGAGGGTCCCGTCGCTCACGTCAGAGGCCGACGAACCCAACGTGAGTTCCTTTTATTCTCTGAAAGGCGGTCATTTCTGTCTGGTTTTATATTAAATGCTTTCTTTAAACTTATCTTGGGCATTTTAAAGTTTATCAGACGTTTTTCTTTTCCAGCTACAAATGCCCCATATTGTTTAGCCGTCCAGACCGTCATAATACTACAAATATTTAGTTCATTGTGGTGTTCAAATGATGGAGTCGAGAGTTAATTTTTTATTAAACTGGAATCCAGACTGGTTTCCTTGGCACCACCATAGACCTGAAAGAAAATCTTGCATTACTATGAAAATAAAATGCATCAATTTTAGATTATAGCATTGTGCTTCAATCTGTCAAGTGAATATGGAAAGAAAAGCCCATGTAGTTTTATTCAGCCCTGAAAAAGCCATTTATAGATATTCTCACATTTAACAAACTAGTTTATTAGTTTAAAAACATTGGCAAACTTAAATTAAAAAAAAAATGTTAAAATCATCTGTTATAAACTACATTCAAATGTTTGACAGGAATAAAACTTGACATTGGATGCAAGATTGACAGTTGAATTCATGCATTTGCATCACTGTGCTCAATTCCTCCTTTTGAGGGCCGTCGTCCACATTTCACAGGATTTTAATCTGCGTTTGCATACTATAAGGGATTTGAGGTTTTCTTCTGACCAAATGGTGATTTCTAGAGCAACTGAAAGAGTAAAATATTTAACACACAAAATTGACACTTCATTGAAATTACACATTTGATCTGAAATAGAATTCTAGATTAAACTAGTACAACAAGCTATGTAATGAAATCACCGTCTTTAAAGTCAACTGAAAATACCAGTAAGTTTGTACATAACTTTCCATTATTAATCTGAAATAGATGTACAACTTCAGCCAACAACCCAAATGAGATTTAGTTGCAGAGGTTCAGAAGATATGACTAAAATAACAAAGTACCAGTAATATTACAGCAAATTAAATAATGATTGAAATTTAGCTCAAGAATATAGCACTTCCAGCATAATGCACCAAATAAAAAATATCCTCACATTACTGACCAGTACGATTACATTTTAACCTGAGCTCTTCTAATTGATACCTACCTCCAACTCCACTGGCAAAGTCTAAACAAGCAGCATTTCAGGCTTTTTGTGCTCTTAGACTCGTTAGTGTAATTATTTTCTGGTGTGCAGGACAGGTAATCAGTGATGTAACAACATGCAGCTTCCCAATAGTCCTCAACCCAGTTCTCAGAGCCCACTGTCCACAGGGTGTTTCCTGCCTTTACACACCTGTTTTAATTGGATGGGTTGGTTCTGTGGAACTTGATGACCCTTCTGAGGAGGTAATTAGATCATTAGAATCAGGTGTGTTGAAGCTGGGACACATCTAAACCATGCAGGTTAGTGGGCTTTGAAGATCAGGGATTGGGGAGCAACGTTTCTGCAGGTTTATACATATTTGACTTGCAAAATGATGTGTTATATTGATTAATAAAGAATAGTACATGCTTAGAAGTTATGCTAAATATTTAGCTGCTGACATTGCACTAATAATTTAATTCTAATGCTGCCTAATCTAATGTTTCTGATGGTTTAATTTGTATTTCAGACTATATTATTTATATATTCTGTCTGGTACATTTTAATAAAAATTGTTTTAATTTAAATTTTTGAAACAAATGTTCCACTAAATAGTGTTAGAGCTTGAAAAACATTCAGATGTCTGTGTCCGTCTCCCATTGGCTGAAAGTCTCAGAATGCAACTTGTGAATCTGAACACAAACCAGACCTCAGAGCAAATGTGGAAGTAATCAGAATCATTGATAAAAGCTCAAATGGACCTTTTTTGTGTGTTTTTTGTCTAAAACTCAATAGACTTTCTCAATTTAGCACTTGAGGTCATAAATGCTGAGAGAAGACAGTAAGTATAAAATTAATTCAGGTTTATCACTGAAGTCACAAAATCCAACCTTTTCTCTGAGTTATGTTAAATCAGTTCCTCCAACTGAGTCTGAAGGTTTTAGACTAAATCCAAATAAATATATTCGATTATTTTTTTATTTGCTTATTTTATTTAAATTTAATCACTCAAAGATCAGTGAGACACAAGAGAACAAATAATCAGTCATTATACACTGCATGCCACATCCTCAAATGAATATTTCTTCACTAAATATACATCAGTGATTCAGTTGTAATTCAAAAACCATCAAAACTACAGTTCATATATTTACTAACTTTAAAAACTGTCCAGCAGAGGGCGACAAACACCTTTGCAATCTCCCTTAGATCACATGCTTCTAGACTACAGAAACACTGCTGTTGCATCATTAAATTCTACTGTTACGTTTGCTGTGCTGAGTTAGAAGTTATGCAACAGAGGTTTGTGTGAGGCATGTATTTTCTGTATAAGATGCAAGAAATACCAAGTAGAGAAATATAAGAACCTTTATTGAATGTAAAAAGTGCATTGATGGTGCTGAAATTCTATTGATTAACACATTTAAGTTATTTGTTACAATGTGTATTAAATTGTTTTTGGTTTTACAGTAAACAAGTGTGAGACCTCTCAGAAGTGGCATCAGTCTTCAAATTCAGAAAGATGTGGACAAATTTCAACATCTAGAGTAAAATGACTTAATCAGAATATTTACCTTCTTATTGAAATTTCACTCAAACCAGCCTTCAGCCAAAATCAGTTAAATATTTTGGACAGAATTGAATCCTGTACTGACCACAGGATGAAACATGCTTCCTTCAAAAATGTTGACATAGCAAAGTGGTATTCGTTTTACTCAGAAGGCCTTGTGGCTCTCTGGGGAGCTGCTGCACTGGCACACACAAGCTGCAGGTCTTGCAGCAGGTTGCATCAGTCGTGTCAAATGGGACCTGTTTCTGAGAAGAGCGCCCCTACAGCTGCACAGTGTGTGACTCACACAAGGTGAAACCAGTCACTTTTCAGAGGGCAGAGACGAGTGAGCTCATATTTACTAACAGCCAAGGACATGTGTGACACAGTCTGCCCAGCTATCAGGGAGTGTTACTGATAGAGGAATTTACCTCACAGAGCCAGGTGATATGACCTCAGCCTTGGCCAAAAGATAAGACAGCTGGTTAATACAAAATGTGATACTTCAAAAAGGTATAAGAGTACAGTTTAACTTGGCAAAATATACATTTTAAAAAGTGACAGTAAACAGACAAGAAGTTCAAAGCATTTTATTGCATTTTTTTTTTATAGAAAAACAATACAAAATTCTGTAGCAACTGTGAAGTTGCCTTGAGTGAACTGCAATCATTCACATGGTACAGTAAAGTGCTTATTTTAAATCAAAAATAATTTTTGTACTTAAAGGACTCATGTACTTTAAATTTTCCCCCTGAATAAATGGGCTTGGGGCCTTTCAGTGTTAAAAAAAATCTGACGTCAGCTCAAGAATGTTTGAGGACTGAATCAGTACAAACAAGACAACCCTTTGAAATGGGTCGTTTATCGAACATTTGATCAGTGTTGCTGGATTGTAAATGCCTGGCTTGTGGGCTACATTCAAACTGTGGGGAAACTTATGATACTGTCCATTTGAATGAATGAATGACACTCTTACTTCAAAGTGACGCACAATACAAAACTTGAGAGCCCCCTCCCCCCAAAAAAAACTGCCATTAGACAGATTGTAGAAATGAACATGACCAAGAAAACTCATTATTACAGAGTATGGTCAAAGCCTGTGCATTTATATCCAACCCCATGTAGAAGTAGGGACCAACTTGTATGAAGCTCAAAAGGGAGAATACTGAAATGTATACATCTTCAAAATCCCTAAGATTGCCTTAATCATCAGCTTGATGCTTAAGATTACTGATAGCAAAGTAGTTTCCCAAACTGGAGAAGAAACAGCTGCTTACATAACTTCAAGTAAGTCTTATTATAAGACATAAAAACCCAATATTGATGTATCTGTAAAAAGGTATTTAGAACTATTACAGTGTCCTATTATCAGCATAGTGGGTCAGTTGACACCATTTCCAGAGTACCGTGGCTGCAGTGCTGGCACCAGGACAGGGAGTTTCACACTTAATGCTTTGAGATTGATCACATGTTCAATGCCATGAATTGAACTCTATTTGATGAAATGGCTACAGCACTAAGATCACCAGTCCATTACCTGTCAGTTACAGATTGATCTCAACTTAATCAGAACAAATTATTGCCAAGTTTATACATGAAGAAAAAAACAAACAAAACTGGGCCTGAACGCTCCAGATCTAATAAACAAGCTTTGCTTTCACCTCATACTCATCTGAACTTTAAAAAACAATTAAAAAATGAAAAATGTGTGAACAAAACCACACCTGCATGGGGGAAAAAAAAAAACACCATACAGAAAGTAAAAGCTTATTAAACAGCCACATAAAGAAAAAAAAAATAAAATAAAAATCAGTGTGGCACATTGACATGGAGTTTTCAAACATCAAAGGAAACTTAATACAGCTAAATATCAGAAGGATCTGCCACTTGCTTTTGTGGAATGTTTTAATTATTTTTAAACTTCTGGAAAATTTTTACCTGTCAATTATGTGTGATAGCGCTTATGCTCTGAATGTGGTGTGTCTCAAAAAGACAAAGCAATAGTAACAATTAAAATAAAATGGTCCAAATAAATTTTAAATGCAAATTTATCAAATAATACTCGGGTCACAGTGGCCAAAATGTGCTTTTCAAAACTCGGTAAAGGAGTTTTAACCTTTTACTTCCAAAACATTCAAGGTTAAATGCATAAATTTATAGAAGAAAAAAACTGGTTGTAGAAAAAGGGACATGTAATGGATTCTTTACAATTAAAGTAACACTGACCCAGATTCACCTGCAAAGCCATTTAACTGGATCTGTAATTAGCCTGTAGCAACATCAAATACAAGCAAAAAAAAAATCCAAAAACAAAAACCGTTCGGTGGCCCTACACCATGTTACCTTGACTGAGTGTCTCAAACACCTAGTGATGTAGCCACTAATAATTTGGTTTATACGGTCAAATAAAACTGAATTGGTAAAACTGTAAGTCTTAGCTTGTAGGGCACAGATTAACATTCTTTGCTCTAAAAGCATTAAGTGCATGGCCACCAAGCTGAATGAGTGCACGCTCCAACTCAGATCTACAGAACAGGCTCAGTTGTGAGGGATTCATCGTAAATGTAGGAAAACAGAAGTCTTTGAGCAGCCACATGATGGACTGCACCAGGCACAGACAGCATTGGCTTACAGCCCTTCAAAGCCCCTCAAATACTAAACTCTTTCAAGACAGAACAGCCTTCATCTTGGCATATTGCATAAACTTGTACATATCTGCAGATATATGCATATCTGCCATCCATGCATATACATACAGGCAAAGAGAACATTCTAGATACTTAATTCACAGTGGTTCCAGTTGTAACATGGGAGCAGCACAACAGGTTGTCCTTTGGTGTCTGAGCTTAGTGTCAAAGATAAATATTCTTACTTCTGAAGAGTCGTACGAAAAGAAACAAAAACCCTTCTAACCCAAATCATTAACCAGCCCTTCTGCCTAACCTGAATGTGCACACTGTGTTTGCTGAATGCAGACCATGTGCTGATGTGCTTTCAAAAATCTGCGTAAGAGCAGAAGGCAATTGGAGAACAGCTGCAAGCAGTGTTCTTCCTTACAGCTAGGCATAAACACCTGAATTGCAAAGGAGCTGAGGCAAACTAGCGAAAGGACCAAATTTGGAGAGGGGTCATCTTGAAGCAGTCTTTGATCTGGATATTCATTCTAAATTGAGGTTCAAAATTCCAGGTTGAAGTTCAAGCACAGTCTCCCACAATAACAAGTGGAGCCAAGAGCTGACACAGCTCTGTAGCAGAAACGGGGCCTCCCTTCGGCTGGCTGCTTCGCTGCCTACGCCTGGCCAGCTTGGAGTTGGATGGAGGAGAAAGACGAACGGAAGAGCCTCTGGCTGCAACAACAAATGGTACTTCCTGTTGCTGCTGCTCTTCCATGTCGTCCTGTTTGGCTAGCTGCCGGTTTACAGCCATGGCCTTATCAGCAAAGAATGTCAAATCCCTGGTACTGCTGGTTCTGGGGGAGGGAAATGGATAAACAAATGTAAACACACAACAGCTGTAAATCTCTTATTTCAAAGCATTTTTATGGCTTGAGTTCCAATGTCTTCTCACCTCTGATGGAAGATGGATGTTGGTAAAGTGTCAAATGCACCCTGAATAGGCAAAAAAAACACAAAAAAAAACGTACATTAGCTTCAAAACCCACTAGTCAAAACATGTACACTACTTGACTTTCAGAAGGGGTTTGACTTACCCCTTGCACCCAGGGGTGTTGCAACACCTGGCTGGCACTCAGGCGTTTTTTGGCATCCCGAACCAGTAGTTTGGATATCAGATCTTTGGCACTTGAGGAGATGTGAGCCCAGTCCTTCTCAGGGAACTCATATTTTCCTTCTTGAATACTTTCAAACAGAGTGTTCTGAAAATGGGGAAAAATATATTAGTTAATCTTGCCCATATAATTTGAACTCTTATTCAATATTTTATGGAAACATGTTTAAAAAAAGTGTTACCTGACAGGTGTGACAAGGCTCTCCCAGTTCCCATCCACAGTCACCACCACATCGGCCTACGAAGGGTGGATAACCACTCAGCATGATGTAGAGGATGACTCCAAGGCTCCACAGGTCGCAGCGCTTGTCGTATATGGTAGCCTCTTCACTAAAGGCCTCAACTACTTCAGGTGCCATGTACTCTGCTGAACCACACTGTGAAGATGCAAAGGGGGAAAAGTTTATTAGCCCAGAGGAGACAAAGCTGAAAGCAAACAGGAAAAAATGACGGTAAAAGCATTCTGTTGGAAGTTTCTTCAGCTGATATTAAAAAGGTCACAATTATTATACTAAGTGATTAAGTCAATAAATATATATATTTTTTTACAATAAATATATTTTCCAGCCTAATCAAAATCTTTAGTAAAAAATAATCTAATGAGGTAAGACTGCAGCTTTGAGTCACTGCTTTAATCATAAAGCTTTACACAACCCGGGCAGATCAGGCTGAGGGCAAGGATAGACAGATCTGGTAGAATGAAATTAGGCCAAACTGAGCATGGAAAAGAGGATTGGCTGTCCTGTGGAGAGAGGGATCTGCCCTGGCTAGTTACATAACCTCAGAACACAAATAACAAATGTTTTAAGACTTGGGGGGGGGGGGGGGGGGGGGGGGGGGGGGGGGAACCGAAGCAGGTCGTTAGTTCAACAGGACAGCCCCACTTATGAGGCTTCTTCTTGTTGCATCAGATATTTTGAGTTACAACAATAATTCGGATTGTAATTATCAATGCAGAAAACAGTTTCTGTTTTTAAATACTGTAGACCAAAGTAAGCCACAAAGTTTAAGGATAAGCCTAAGGATCTTTATTATTATTATTATTATTTTAATGTGGAAAATGGTATGTTTTCATTAAGAAGGCCTTTACTGTGCCCAGTACTATGTATTTCCTGTGTCTCAAATCCACCCCCTGCTTTCTTAGATAACAAAATTCGCTGCACAGGAATCTCATTCAAGACAAAATTGCTTCTGTCACAAAATCACATCCCTCCTCATTTCCACCACAACCATCATGTCTGGGTTGAGTTCTGGGTTCATATGCATTCAAATACAAGTCAGAAGATAGGAAGTACAATGGTAATCACAGCTTTTTGTCTGCCTTAAATCTTGAATCTCATTTTTCATGGGCACCCATTATGAACTTGCAGTAAAATGCTCCTCTAAACTTTCTGTAAGCTGCAGATAGATGGTAATCAGCAGCTGGCGCTGAAGAATATGTTGGAATTGCAAACTGGGTATTTCCAGAGACCATGTGACCAGTCAGACCATATTGACACCACTGATGACACACACTGCTGCTGTTTGTAAACTACAGGATTATGTGAAGCAGCTTAGTGAAGGAAAACCTGTTTGGTCATGCAGTCACACCTGGGATAACAGCAGCACGCACCTCTTTGATTTAAACAAGCTGCTTGCGTGTTGTGTCGTCATGTTTCAGTTTAACTGCCGCTGATCAATCTTGGCAATTAGAAGTCTTGTGCAAAATATACAAGCTATAGCCTTCATTTTAACTAGCTTTATTTTGCCCAGAAAGGTCAGTTTCCTCTCCTCTTTTTTTCCTGTTGTTCCAATTTATATTATGCAGCAAAAATGCATCCACAAACATTACCAGGCTTAGGTACAAGTTAAAACATACCAATAATAAAGCAAAAAAGGCAAGATCATACATTGCACAACTGTAGGAATGTGACTGTAGGGGGGCTGGGTGCAGGTGCCAACAGTAAAATGAGAATCAGATAACATTGTTCCACTGATCAAGGCAACAAAAACAAGCCAGAGCACATGAACAGACTGGGTATTGTCCCTCCCATTTACCCTCCCCCAGCTACTGGTTTAGCCAATCATAACTCAGTTGCTAGGTGTAGGAGAAAGACCACTTTCTAGAATAAGCTGTATGCACAGCCATTGTATAAAAAACAAAGAAAGCGCAGACCAGCACAAGTGTGCTGGAGTTGCCACGCAGAGACTAAAAGAGGGATGTTTATCTTTCTCATACCACAGTTAAAAAAAAAAGAAGGAAGCGAGTTGTGTGATTTTATTTTTTGTATCACAGGGCACAGCCTAGGGGTTTTATAAAAAGGAAATAAATTATACTGCCTTCTATAATGTCATATTTAAAAGGTTAATAGACTGTGTGCTAATCTCAAGAAAAACACCAAAATGTGTCTAAATCCATATCCATAAAGGAACTAATGACATTAGTTCCAAACAAATTCTGGGATTTGCTCAATGGTCTTTTATTAGTAGTAAAAAGAAGGAGGTTACACATGTTAACCCCCTCCCACAACATTCCTGCAAGCTGAAATGATATCCTTCACCTGCTGTGTTCCATCTATTCAGACCACCAGACAACCAGCAGACTACATGTTGACACATGAGGAGAGCTTGCCAGCTCAACTTTACCACTCCTCTGATGCTGCCTTTCTGGACACCGTTCAGAGGCAACGCTTTGTGTTGGAACAACAAAATGAAGGTTAAATAAGCATAACCTCCAGACTCAAAAGGCTCAATATTTACTACTGATAAGTAACAGGACATTGACTTCAAACAAAGGTTTCTTTCAAAGAGTTGCTGTAGCAGAAGATAATTTAAAATGGGACATTCGGAAAACAATCCACACCACTTCCTCAATCAGTGAACTCTGCTGTAGCTAACGCCACTGAAAATTACCCAACAGTCAGTTAATCAGTTGGGTTTGATAAAGCTATTTTTTACAACCTGAAAACACCCTTCTTATCCACAGCAAAGACATAAAGCAAAGTATCAGCATATGTGGCCTTGTTCAGTCTACAGTGAAAACAGTTGAAACACTACACGCCTCAGACAATGAGGAGATTGACTCACAGGAGTGAGGAGTTCAGGGGTAGAGATGGGTGAGCTGTCACTGTTCAGCTTGATCCCACTGCCCAAATCAAAGTCACAGATCTTGACTGGGGAAATCTGGCAAAAAAAAAAAAAAGAGAACAGAGGCCAATAAGGAAGGATATAAAAAAATACTCAAATTTATTACAAGTAAAGCTGATATCAGCACAGCTCATATTTTATACCTACATTAGTTGCTCTTTGAACTAAGCAGGAAATAAACTCACCTTGTCTGCAGTCTCACAGAGAATATTTTCTGGTTTCAAGTCTCTATGAGCCATTCCTAAAAGGAACAAAAAACATTTAGTTGAATGGTTTTTAGTAAAATCTGCTAAAATTGATAAAATACAAAAAAACGTTCAAAAACTACAATAAACCCCTGACCAGTCTGAACAATAAAATTATCCCAGTCCGCTAGAAAACGCATCCCCGTTATGTACTAGGAAGCTTACCTTTGTTATGCAGGAAATCTAGAGCACTGGTGATGTCGTACACAACAACACTGGCTTCCTGTTCACTGAAGTGCTGCCTCTTGTGAATTTGCTCCAGAACTGATCCTAATGTGAGGGGAAGATATTCCATTAGATTAACTTATTTAAAAGCTAAATAAACAGGTAAAATCTGAAATACCATTGATATATTTTAAAAGATGCATAAAATAAATCTAGCTATAGTTCATGTACCTCCTCTGAGCATTTCAAACACCAGGTAGAATTTGTCTTCCTCTTCAAAAAACTCGACCAATTCCAGGATGTTTCTGCAAAAAGAGAAAAATAAAGTTGCTACAATTGATCTGGTGCTTGAAGAGTGGGAATGGAAGGCAATTCTGCTAAAGGGAGTATGACCCCCTAAGGGCACATTAAAATAAGATGCAGCACAAACTAGGCCATTCAGTCTGCAATCTTGTCTGACGGCAACAGCAGGACAGTACCTGTGCCCCTGACACTGGTAGAGCATCTCAACCTCACGGAAGACTCTGCTGCGGCTGTGACCTGGTCCTTTGTCTATGATCTGAAACAGAGAAAAATATCCTCATGTTAAGAGATACTATCATTTTCAAAGAAATACTTGATTGAAAAACTGTTAACTGTGCAAGTAACTTTCAGAGTTTCTGATGTATTTACACCAAAGCAGCTAGTATAGCTATGATTCCATCTTCTACATGCAGCCTATAACTAGCTAGCTTCAAAACCACAGCTGCATTTTTCCTGCTTGTAAACCACCATCTTGCCCTATGACACAGTTGCAAAGACAACTTAACCCACTTTCAGCGGTGCATGTCAATTCAGAAACAGGCCAAAATAAATATTCTTCCTGAATTACCTCTATTTGTTTTAAGGGCTCTTAATGAGCAATAAGTGATCTCCAAACATCAGACTAAAATTGTTGAGAACAACAACAAAAAAGGCTCTAAAAATAACTGTGCTGCCTGGAATCAAACCACAGAGGGGCCACCAGCTGCAAAACACCCTGTAGACTGCTGACAGTAAAGCGAAAGGCCTGAAATTTCCAGCCCGGGTTGGTTATTGTCTGGTTGAGAGGCTGTGCATGCCTCTTTTCCTGGTAGCTGGATTACAGCTGGTATAGAAACTCAATGGGGCCAGAGTTGCAGTGTGTGTCTAGGATTAATACAGAGAAGAGGCCCACAAACAGCCAAAAACCAGTTCCCTGTCCTAGCCTGAGTCAGCAAGACAAATTGTCTGTTAACAAAGACTCAAATCACACTGCAGGTCCCATAACATACCCATGATTGTGAAATAACATAAGATTGAGCCCCGAGACACTCACAAGCTGCACAGCCGTCTACTTGTTCTTGTGTCTTAGAGGCTTTTTGTTGAAACTGCAACATGAGGAGCTCACACATCCAACCTACCCTAAAACATCTACGTCTGGAGGGGGAGGGGAAAGACGGGACATCTGGTAGGAGCAGTCTGAGCTCCCCCTCCTATTCTCAAAAAAACTCCATTGACCACCAACTTTAATGCTTCCTCCCCCAGACTACAGCGTCTCCCAAGAGATCTAATAAACTTTTCTGGTACTAACAGAAAAGAGTGACAAGAAATTTTGATATCCACTCTCAAAGAAGAGAAGGCACCACAACACTTTAAATGACCAAAATAAAAGCACAAACAAGTTCAATAGAAGAAAAAAAAAAAAAAAAAAAAAAAAAAAATATATATATATATATATATATATATATATATATATATATATATATATATATATATATATATATATATATATATATATATATCTCTAAATGGAAGTCCACAAAAGTCTTGGCATATTCACATGTACACACCCCATTTGGAAGAGAATAGGAATAAAAAGTTAAACTGTACCACGTAAGGATAAACACCCTGGGTCACAACCCTCACCCGCCTACCCCTCCTTCCTCTGTGGGTTTTGTTTTGGAACAGTTAGTAGTACATAATGTTCTTACTACGAGCGTCCTCTATAGGCAGTGAGAGTAAAGAAAAGGGGGTGGGTGCGATCCACAGAGTATTCTGATAGGCCCACAAACTAAAAACCATGAGCGGAAGTATCCGATAACAGCAGCTAATGTTGCACACCCAAAACAGTGCAGAAGTAGCACAATGGAGGCCCTGCAGACATCCACTAGAGAGGCCTGATCTGAGGAAAACAAGTCTTGCATATTTGGATACTGTTCTTTGAATACTTCTGCAGAACATTTTTATATAAAGCAACAAGAATCAAAACAACCATCATCTCAGATTATCCCAACTCTTCATGTTATTTTTTTTTTTAAAAGTAGAACAGCATAAATACTAATCACAAAGCAGCCAATGAGTTGTAACATTAACAGTTTTCAAGTGGAACTCAGTTTATCTTGCATAGCAGTATTTTACCTTGACAGCATACTCTTTGTTTGTGATGAGGTTGATGCAAGCTTGTACTCTGGCATAAGCACCCTCTCCTAGTATTTCTTCTTGCAGCCTGTAGACATCTGTGGCAGACATAATAAACAAAAAAATGATCAAACACCTGAAAAAGTTTAAGTGTTTATATAACACTGACAATAAAGGAAGTTACCTTCAAACCGTCCAGAGAAACTGTCTGTTGCCCTGCAACGCTTTTTCTTCTTGTTTCTCTTCTTGGCATCAGGAATGTCAATAGGCTGGCTGGAAGGCATGTCTAACAAAACAAGAGCACAAACAAAAATCAATTAAGAACTCTAGTACACTTATACATATATACAACAACAAAAAATAATCAACATGCAATCATATACATATCTGCAGACATGCATTTCAAAATAATTATAACTTTAAGTGTACTTATACAAAAACCAGGTGAAATGTACTCACCATGTCTTGGGGAGGAACCAAAATTAAATGAAGATTCAATAAGATGGGATCCGTTTTTTGAAAAGTCCTCTGATTCAAATGGATTTTGACCCTAAAAAACAACAAATATCTTTATTATGATATGACATCCTTGAACTAGTTAGGAGAACTAGTTGGCAAAAACATCAATAAGCTCTAATTGATGATAGCAGTTAGAATCCAAATTTCCCGCAACCATAAACTCAAAGTACACTTAAAAGTCCACACCAAGATAACAAATGCAGATATTGCCAACTAAGATTACAAAGCATTTTCTGTAGCAATCCTAAATCAACTATGGCTAATTTATGTCGAACTGCACATGGCACGTGCCATCTGCCCAGCATTAAACAGGGGTTGCAACAGATGAGTGTATATATAGCAAGGAGAAGTCTTCGCCAACACACGCCGATAAACGTGCTCTGATTACAAACTTCTAAAAAAAATAAAACGAGAGAGAGAGAGGAAGCAAACAGTGCCGTTTGGAATCCCCTACATCAAATAAAACTCACCTTGAACGAACGGTGAAATCCAGTGACTTCGGTAATCTTATTTTGCACCATTTTGTTTCGAATGGAGGTGATTTTGTTATTTCTTGGGAGGATGTGCGGCGGCAGTGGCTTGCGGTGTATCAATTTGCACTTCTCCGAAACACAATGTCGTTTCTGAGAGTGGCAAGTGATGACACTGCGTTGGCTGGCAGGCTTGCTGCGGCGCTTTAAACGGGAGCTCTGTGGACAACACAAGCAAACCCACATTTAAAAACTAATCATCACCAACATGGCTAAACCAAAGAAAACCCACACATGCTGAAATCAACTGAGCATTTTACCAACTGAATTTTCTATTAACAGTTCAATACTGTGTTTTTGAAAAGCCACGCTGTTTGCAGTTGAAGCAGATGCATCGGCTGGAGGGAGGCTACCATTCGATAGGCTAAACAAGCGGGTGTGCACGCGAGATGGCCGTGAAATCAGAATTTGACGTCAAAATAAGGTTTGTTTACTTCCTCCTAGTGTTCCGCTGCTAATGTTCAAATGTCTGTTAGTTTAATGTACTCACCCCGTTGTCAATTTTATAGCTCCAGTGTTAGCGTCGTCGTTGTTTGACCCACTGCTTCAGCTGCCGCTGAGGGCGGTCGAAGGGATGTTCTCCTGCTAATTTGTGCGTGGAAGGTGGCTGGAAAACTACAGCGTGGGTGCTTTTATAACCTCCCGTTAACTCCGCCCTCCTTCTTCTGCGTCAACAGACTAGATGGATCACGTGCTTTCTAGAAAAGGACATACTGGCAAGGTTCCATTTCATGTATTTTAATAATCATAATATTTTCGCAAAGAAAGAAGCACAAAAGACTGCTAAAAGTCAGGACACGACGTGAATAAACATCTAATGAGCATTTTTAGGATCTATTTAAATTTAAATTTTGTATATATATTGTAAAATCTCAGAAAAAAGGAGCACGACACATGGTTTGGTACACGACCAGCAGCTCCTGTTTTGTTTCATTCCATATTTTAGGGGCTTTGTAGCGGTACGGAGGAGGGTACGCAGGGTACGTGCGCGTCGGCACAGTCAGCACCTTCTACTGTTTTGTGACGAAAGAAGATGAGCCAAGAACAACTTGCATGCTGACAAGATCCACGAGTTTACACGCAAATCACAATCAGTGTTTGCCACCACTGCAAAACAAGCCAAACAAAACAACGGTAAACAAGATTTGTTAAATATACAAACACGGTGAGCAAACATTTGCAAACCTCCTCCTCATCCCCTCTAAGTGAATGGAGAAATTAACTCTTACTTCCATTGCGGTGTTTATGGTTGGTGATGTTTATCATTCATAGACACCCCCCTCCCCCTCCCCCCTCCCCCTCCCCCTCCTCTGAGTCAGTCAGCGCACAACTCCCTTGCAACCTTACACAGAGATTGCAGCATTATAAATGCACAATTCAGCTGTTTACATATTTAAATATTCGACAAACATACATTTAATTGAATGATTTCGAAAGTATGCAATCAGGATCACAACTATTTGTTTTCATTTTATTCATTTGTTTGATTTTGTGTTAACATTTACTAGTCCCTGCCTTTTCTGATGTATGGTGACGCAAAATGCATGTTTTGAAGGCTGATGAAGAGATTGTTCAGCTGAGGGTGGCAGTGTCATGTTTGTGATAATGAAAAAAAATCTAAGAAGTCTGATGTTGTGGAAATGACATCTCTACTGACCCATCTGCTAACTGTGAGATGCCACAGCAATAATCCCACACACATAGCATGCTTGTGTAGTATTTCCAGGATATTAAATAATCATTGTGACTTGGGGAGAGAGCTTCTTCCCATTTAGCAGGTTTGAAAATAATGCAAAATTGTTGATTTTGCATTATTTGATAAGATATCAGACCATGTGCTTTGTCCTCATACAGTACGGTGTCATCACTGTAAATAATCCTTAGCTCAGTACTCTGCCTAATGATGTACTGTTTATTAAAGGTGTCATAGTTAAAGCCATGTAAGGCTTGTTGTTAGTGGTCAGCAGTCTTGTGACTGAAGGCTCCCTCCTCCTCCTCCTTTTACCTTCCATCCCTCAAACATAAACCTGACTGTGGCAAACATTACGCAAGCTTTGGCTCACTCTGTGTGGCCAAGAGCACACGGTGTAGTCGAGACTTTTAGCAGGCAAACAAGGGCACACTTGGAAGTGCGTGGAGTTACTACAGGTCAAATAAAACAGTAATGGTTGATGTATGAATACCTTCAGTTACCGACAGCTACACCAAAGCTGCTCAAGCAGGACATTTTTCAGGAGAAGTCCTCTTTTCAATTTGAGGTGTTCCAGTCTGAAATGTGATACAACAGAAGGGTAAACACAGCTCGGAGGTCCAAATGTTTTTCAAAAAAAGGAAGAAGTCAGGCTTATTTTTGGGAGAGGGGGCAAAAAGTGCAAAATCTTACACAATGCAACCAGAGCATTGCAGTCTGATGCAATAATGTTGCTGTGTGTGGAATCCTGAATCTGGATATTTCACTAAGCGGAAGTATCAGTGCTGTGAAAAATATTCGCCCCTTTACAGATTTCTTCTGGTTTTGCTTACTCATCACACTTTGTGATTTATATCTTGAAAGGTGCTTTATAAATAAACATTACTTAGACATATAAATGTTTCATACCAGCAGACACATTTCAGTATCAATGATAACCTGAGTAAATATAGATGAAAAAGCTATCCCCCCTAAGCCTAAGAACTGGTTGTAACACTCCTGGCAACAACTATAATCAAGTGTTTGTGATAGTAATGAGTTTCTCACATCATTGTGGGCAAATTCTGTCCCACTCTTCTGTACAGAACTGTTTTAATTCACCTATATTGGAAGATTTTCCAACATAAAAGGCCAGTTTAAGGTCAAAGGTCAGACCTTCTCCTTCAGGATTTGCTGGTAGACAGCTGAATTCATGGTTCCTTCAATTCCAGCAAGTGGTCCAGGTCCTGCACAAAGCAGCATCACACTACCACCCCCATGGTTGACTGATGTTTTTCTAAAACACAAAGTCAGATTCTTTTGTTCTGTAATTTTTTTAGTACATAGCATGTTGTGTTGCTTTTTGAGATCTTTTAGCCTACTTTATGTTGTCAGACAAGTTTATTGAAATAACTTTCTAATTCTACAGTAATCAGGCCTGAGTGTCACTAGTCATGGAACTGAACTCAGCTTTCCAAATAGTGTGATTATTAACAATAATTCATTATTTAATAAAAGGGGAAAATACTTTTTCACATATAGGGCCAGGGTTGTTTGGATAGCCTTTAATAAATGAAATCCTCATTTGGAATCAGTATTTTTATCTTTAATATTGACATTTGTTTGCTGATCTGAAACATTTAAGTGTGACAAAAATCAAATACAAAAGAAGTTTAAAAAACAAAACAATGTAAACTCTTCTAAACATTGTCAATCAGCACATATAATAATTACATTAAAATAAATGAGGAAACCTTTGACATTTAAGGTGCGATATCTATGAACCTGGACTGATTGCATTAACAGGCTATGCTATGAACCATTGAGCATACGCAGGTACAGGTAAACACCCAGCAGCCATACCTGTACGTGCATTCATCACATTCGCATACCTACAAATGC
The DNA here is from genome assembly GCA_006937965.1 of Callopanchax toddi. Lineage (NCBI taxonomy): Eukaryota > Metazoa > Chordata > Actinopteri > Cyprinodontiformes > Nothobranchiidae > Callopanchax > Callopanchax toddi. The sequence continues at coordinate 786,970 of SSNR01000036.1, forward strand.
ATTCATGAAATTCACTTCAGTCACATGCAAATAACACTGTCAAATGCCTTGAAGATTAGTGAGATAGACACAGCCAACAGTCTTACACAGTTACAATAATTTGCATACTTTTCTGAAGCTGGAAGGTCACTGCATCCCTGAGAGCTGATGATACCTCAGAGAAACCCTCACATAAACAACATACGACTCAAAAGGAAGCAGCTTCCTGATGAGAGGATGTAAACACACCTTCTGGCAGAAACAAATGTGTTTCAGGTTTTCCAGGAGCAGCCTGCTGAACACTGGTGGGACTCTAAACTCTCTGACACACAGTTGCTAAATATTTTGCAACAGTATTTGTTTAGTTTGTGCATAGAGTTTTAGGAATCCTTTGTGTTCTTTTTTTTTGTACTTTGCTCTTGTTACATAACCCTGCGAAACAAACCATGGTGAAATCAGTCATGTATTTGAAACCTTGGTGCTGATTTCAAATTGGGAAACACCAGAGACTGCAGTCAGAGTGTAGATAAAAGGCTGAATATTTCTACTATTTAGACTGGACATATAGGTTTATGTGTCTTTATAATGTCTGAGCCGTTACAAGCATCACTTTTGTGCATTTTCATGGTTTTAAAGCAAGTTAATATACTTCCTTCTAGTAATAATCTATGAAAAATGGGAATGGTGTGATTAAACTTCCTGAAAATTTCTCTTTTCTGAGTCTACTTGCAACATTTCATCATCTTGCTGAACCTAAAATGAAGAATGTTTTGGTCGCCTAAAGCCACACCAACATGAGGCATGTGACTCACACGCCACAACACCGTTAAGGGTGTGTTCTTTATCCAACACTTGCTGAGTCAAAATATCTCCCAAACTCGCTTCCTTCTGTGTAAATAATCACAATGTACCATCAAAACAACGGTCAGACATTGCTGCGTGAAAACAAAGCTGGACGAGCTCCCATGTGATTGGCTGCAGCCAGTTATTCTGTTCCTGCACATCTTGCTACTGCAGAGCCCTTCGAGGCTGTCTGGTACATTCCAGAAGAGGAAAAACACAGCAAGGAGGGGGGAGGGAAGAGCAAAAGGCGGGCTGGTACGGCTCATCTCACACGTAACAAGCAAAACACAGACTGCCAGAGCACAGTGGAGTGTTTAAAGGAAGTGAGCGCAGAGGGAGAGGAGGGACAATCCTGTAAAAGGATCAGGTTTCAGGAGGCAAAGAGGTCGTTTCAGTGGGTGATGTTATTAGAGCAGCATGCTACATCATGACTATTTTATAGAATATACATCAATCTGTCAAAACCTCATGATTTCACACCTTAAATTTATGTTTAGGCTATGAAGTGCTGACAGAAGGGCAAGTTGATTCATAGCATTCATTTGAAGTTAACACTGTCCCATTTTTGTATTCTCCAGTAAGGTCAGAGGTGTTATTTTTGACTGGGGGATTTCCTGTTGGGAGTACACCACTTCCACTTCACCGACCAGCACACACACTGGGATGACTTTTAACAATAAAATAAAAGCTTTTAGTCTTTCAAAACTTTACTTCTTTTTGATTATATCTCTGTGTTTTTAAATCAGATGAGAATCAACAAAAATACAGAAAATCTGAACAAAGATAAAAGAAGAAAATGCATTTTATTAAAGATTTTATCTGATTAGTTTTGATAATCACTTTTTGGGTTTATTAAACAAAAACATGGCAGCAGTGTGAGGATCACGTTGGGAGTCAATGAGTTTATCCCCCGTGGCTATTTCAATGTTCAGATTCCTCGAAGCAAACGTCTAGGAGGAGGAGTAGCAGATAGCTTCCTGTCGGGTATATTAGTCAGCATCAGAGCCAGTATTAGTTATGACTTGTCTGACTGCCTGAGAACTATTTTCTCTCTTCATAAATGAAATCATAATATCCCTTCTTCTTGTTATTGTAATCTTGGCCCAAATTATGGAATTATGTCTGAATTCTTAGGTTGTTTTTAAAATTTGTACTGTATATATATCAAGTCAAACCAGAGGGGGGTTTAGTAATGTCTAAAGATGATGGTCTAAATATGAATTTCAAACTAGACTTCTTTGGGTTTTTTCTACGTACTTTCCTCATCTAAATCCTGTTTTTTATTGACATGTTAGTGATTTGAGTTGTATTGCTGCTCCTGTAACTGCTTTGCTTTGGAGAAGAAGAACATTTTCCTAGACAGAAACATGTGCTTTGTGGTGGAGTGAAAACTAAGTGTTAAAAATATTTAGATTGTCAGTTACCTGAGTACTTATTTTCTATAAAACCAGCACACATTTTACATTTTTCTAGTTAATTCTTAAACACCTGATCTCACAAAATAAAACTTTTACCTAGAGGCCTCCTACGGAAATCTTCATAAGCTGTAAGGAGTCCATCAAAGTATGATTTCACCTCTAAAATATTTGAGTTTATTTGAACAAGGTTCAAGGTTGCAAAGAGGGAGAAAATCCTGCATTTTTTTAAATGGGAAAAAAAAGAAGTGATTTCTAATATACAAAATCTATATTTTGTATAGATTTAGATTGTAAGACTATGATTACATTAGAAGCAAGTTTAGCCAATAAATCTATCTCCTCTTTAGCTATATTATTAATTCACATTTGACTTGAATTTAAATGAATCTGACTGAACATTTAAACACTTGGAAAATATCCTGCTGCATAATTTGCAAAACTATTAAAGCTTTTTGTGTTTTTAAAAATCTTTTATGTCCAATTTGATGATTGTTATATAATCAAGCCCATTCCTCAGACTGATAGCTGCTTATAAATCTGACTAAATGTTTTTCACAAACACTTCCAGGATTGTTGTTGACCCAATCACACTGAACTGGGTTCATTCACAACAAACCCTCCTCTGTTTTTATCGCAGTACAATCTGGCCTGTTTCTTACATAAGCAGCTTAGTCCCAATCAGGTCTGTGCTTCATGAGTAAAACTGGTACACTGGGCAGATTTCATAAGAGCTACATCAGTAAATGCAGAAAGGCAGGATTTCTTTGATGCAACCATTTTCTTTTGGTGTCTGGTGCCACCTGGTGGGTGTTTGAGAAAATGCTTCCTTTATTATTTTTAATCCTCCCGAGCATTGTCATGTGAGGTTCAAGTCTCGTGTGACCTTCATCTGCCAAGCGTGTCTGCAACAAACACCAGCGGGTCTGACATCGGAGAAGCTGCTGGGTGGCTGGAGGCCTGGAGGGTAATATGACCCAGCCTAGATCACGTCTGAGACACCAACAGACCTTGAATGCTGTTAATTCTTCCATAAGTATGGTATCATAAGTATTCCATAAGTATTTTTTTCAGTTTGTCACATAGGTCGCTTAATTAATGCCCAAAGGATGTTACTGTAAATGTTTCTTTGTTTGATTCAGCAAAAACAATTTCCTGTTCACAATATTCTGATGTTTAAAGTAAAATTTTACTTTAGCCAATTAATTTAAATACTAATGAATGCATTCAAATTGTAACAGAGTAGAGATCATTTTAATGTAGCAACATAGTGATTTCATAGACTTACAGTAAGGAATTATTCTAATTTTAGATCATTTTAAGACAAAGAGAAAGATAATAGCATCCTGGAATGATTTCAATTCAAATAAAATAGAAAAACATGAACACAAACATACATGTCTTAATACTGTGCTCTGATAACATGTCTGAAAACTTTTTTTTTTCTTATCTTTTAAAGGAGCAGAACACCTCACATGACAAGGTTCTTAGTTAAAACCTACGTTATGTGGCTAAAATAGATTACAGTACTTAAATATAAAAATAGACTCTGAATATGTTTGCTCTCGACGCTCTCTGACTCAGTTTTGAAGATGAACGGGTGTGACGGTCTGATTTGTCCACAGGTCCCTCAGTGGCACATTCGAGCAGTCATTTCCTTCTGTAGAAGACACAAATCACAGGAAGAGCACAGCGAGTTAAGACACAATAAGAACAACTGGAGGGTAAAAATAAAAATAAACTACACAGGAAGTAGTATTTACACACAAACAGTTCTATAAAAATGAATGTCCCAAGACTTTAAAGTCATACATCAACAAGAAAAAACCCCCAGAATGTCAAGAAGTTCCTGAAATAACAAAGCTGAAAAATTGTTCTAAACCTGGTCAAGAAATCAGAATGTTCATCAATATTCTCAAATCACTGGTGCTGACAGAAAAAGGTGCAATAATATTAAACTTTACATACAATACTTCATAAAATCAGTGTGTTTCCTTCTGAATAGGTTAGATTTATGACAAGGCCTCTTTAAAATCTGAATGTTGACACTATGACAATAGAGTTATTCTATTAAAACTGGGATTCATTTTTTTAATGTCCAAAATTGTCTTTAAAATTTCATTTGATTTGGCCAGTCACTACAGGGAAAAACAGGCCTGAAAAAAAAGAGCAAAATTAAATTAATGGAGTTGTTTACTTAACATAAAAAACTTTTTATGGATATGTTTAAACCCAAATGGGTTCAAATGAAGACAACTGGACTTTTTTGGTTACCTTCATTTGAACCCATTCGGATTACTATGACCTGGATGGCCGAGAACCTTCACCAGCAAATATGTTTAAACTAATGGGAAAAGGGAAGGTTTAAGAAAAAGGTTAAAAGCAGATTAATAAAACCAACTGTTTCTAAGGGAATACAGATGTTTACAGAATTACTGCTTCACTAATCACGCGACAAGAAAATGATGGATCAAAACAGAAAATAGGTCAAAATCCAGCCGTTACAGACAGTACGAGCCTCTGATCACAGAGACCTACTTTCAAAAATGAGAAATGTCAAAACACACATACAGCAGATAAACATGTCAAATCAATGACATAGGTCCCTCAGAGGGAGGAGGGGGCACCAACAACCAGAACAGCAGAACTACCAGCTGGATGATGCACAATAAAATGAATACATAGAAATAAATATTGAGCTAATTATCAAGAAAATTCCTATCAAATCTGTGAAAATAAATTTAATTTGTTTTGGAAAAAAAAACAGATGACTTCAATACACGACTCCTTCGTCAACTGAGTGGATGGAAGTTTGTTTTTATTTTTATAAAAACTTAGAGAGCAACAAAGGATAGTTTGCATAATGAAAAATTTTGATATTTGCACCAACAAGGGTGTTGATTTTTAATATACAGGTCACTCAAAAGGGATGCTTTTAAAAAAATGATCAGTAATCTCTGTATTTTTTTTCCATTTAACAAATAAATGTGCTTCAACATTGGCATAAAAAGTATGCTAAGAATTAATTTTACATGAACAAAGAAATGTTTGGAGACAAGGTGTTGCTTTTACACAACTTGACCACAAGGGGTGCAAACATGTTTTTAAACATGTCGAATGTCAATATAAGATCATCAATTTATCTCTAATCCTTGATTATTTATTTAGTTATGTTAAGTTTTATTTCTTTTTTTGCTTTTATTATTGTTATCTTGACCCATCTTCAGTTCAGACCCTGCCCTCTGCTTGACTCACCAGAGGCTCCAGCTCTTTGTGGTCCGTCAGGTTAAACTCGGTTACAAAGTAATAGAAATGCTTGTAGCAGGTGTTGACGTGAGCCTCGGCACCCATCTGGGTGACACGGTCAAAGTGGTGGATGTAGACGTGGACAAACACCCGGAACAGACGTGACAAAATCTTCTTAGCCACCTGCATGAAGCTCTTAGGGAATGGAGTACCTGCAAGTCGAGCAGATGGAGATCAACACAGTCAGCCTATAGAGCTCTTTTATTATTTGCAGCATGGAAATAAACACATTTAAAATGTGTTGCATAAAAGTGAGGTAGGTTTCTCTGTGTTAATCTTTCCAGTCCAAATTGGACACCAGCTGGCTACAGGATATAGCAGGCGTCGCCTCACATGAGAATCAAAAAACCAGCACGACTAGCTCTGTAGAACAAACCTCAGCTTTGACAAAGAGATTCACTTACTGCATCATGTTGATTTCACCAAATTAACTGTATTGAGGATTTAGTTCAAGAGTAAGAGCATATCAGAGGTTGTTTCTAATCATAGAGCACTGGGCACGATCTGACCCATTTTTTAATCCACTGGTTGGATGTTTCTGTTGTTAAGTCAGCTGCTGAGCTGCGGCTCAGGCCATGCATACATGCACACAGATAATGTCCGACCAAGAAGGCCACCGCCACAGATTAACGGAGTCTGTAATATCTGCAATGTGAAAGAAACACTTCAGGTAGTTTAATGAATGTGGCCTTGCAAGAGGCTTTTTTTTTTGTTTGTTGGAAAAATGTCTATTGTTTTTTTTTTAGATTTTCTGTGACTCATGCTGGGTGGATTCAGCTAAAGATGACTTACTGAAGTCAGTTATTAACTAAAAGGAAACTAGTAGTTGCACATTAGAGTAGAAGCTCACTGTCTTTGTGGATTCTGACCCTTAAAACAAACATGAACCCAACCATTACTCATCCATTCTATATGTTTTTAGTGATGAACAGTTCAGAGAGGGCGGACATTGATTCTGACTCGAAAAATCCCAACATAAATGTTTTGTGTTAATTATCTCAACACCCAATCTATGTTCAGAGCCCAACAGGGAAACCAACCAAATAAAGTATAAATCCTGTAACTATTCTATTGGTTTGTTTGTCAGCTAAAATGATTTAACTGACTAATAAAAGCTGCTGGGAGTTTGCCGATTTTAGACGGGTTGCTCACACACAAATTACTTGACTGAATTTGAATAAATCTGTAGGGAAAAAGTGTTTAACTTTCACCTGGTTGTCTGCTGTTAACAAGGAAACACTCAACAGTAAAATCTCTGTGGCTAATCTTATTACTTACCAACATTAGTGGGGAAGATATTTTCATTGTTGATTTGTACCTCGATCCAATCCATGAGCAGGCTCATGTATTTGGGCGCCGACAGGGCAGTCGGCCTCTTGTACTTGTGCTCGTCCTGCCAGCGGTATTCGTACTTGGGCCCGCCAGACATGACGGGGCAGGTTTGATCGGTGCACGAGTCACTGATGGTGCCGTAGATGAGGTTGATGCGGTTAAAGAAGTCAACCACATGGACAGCCACCCAGTCATTGAGGTCCTCGCCATGGGGAAGCTGCACAGCCTGCTTCAGGTCCAGGCCTGCGTTCAGTGACGCCTGGGCCTTCTTGTGCAGATCGAAGCGCTGCGTCCCGGGCTCAAACTTGCGCTTGGGCCGGAATGTTCTATCTTTATTAAAGACTTGTTTCAGGGCCATGGACATGGTCGCCTGTGGTGGCGGGGGACAATTTCTTTGAATGCCTCTGGTGAATTATTTACTGTTGAAATGGAAGCAGTCAAAAGGTCGTGTACACAACCTGTGCAGACTTTTGTTATGGAAGACTTATGGTTTTGTCTAGACTCAATCAGGGGCTGTGATCCTGCATATAAAAGAAAAAGGCACAATTTAGTCAATCTACACATATATAAACTGACTGAAATACAATTTTTGATTAAGCCTGATGTTTAGGCATATATATAATATTTAATGTGTGATGATGGTGACAAATGCCCATTGCACCTGAGAAACACAGCACAATCTCATATTAAAAGTGACATTTTTAACGAACAATTAAAAAACAGTTTTAATGGCGTTTATTGCTAAATATATAATTTCAGGTGAATACAAATGTCTAAATCCTTTTCAACAATTACACATTTGTCCCAGTAATGATGGATCCCATGAAATGCAAACCCTTTATTATCTTTTTCACTTAAAATAAGCGTTAAAATATTTATCTACTTTAAAAAGTGGCATAAAGAATAAAGTTCATGCAATAAATCCATTATACAAGAACTTTAAAGTCAAATTATGAGTAATTCATGCTTAATTTGATGATTATCATTAAAAAGTACAATTGTTGTTTAAAATTATACGATTAAAATGAGTGAGCTTCAGGTAAAGCTTAAATACTTCCACATAAAGATGAAATGTGGTGTCAGAATGAGTCATTTCCTCTTTCTGACACAGATTCCCCCCGCAGAAACAAAAATCTGCAGAGTGACAATGAAGTCAAGTAAAACTGCATGTTAACAACAAAACGCGATATTATATAAAAGAAATTCAGACCTCCATCTAAAACATCATTACCAACCTCCTCATAACAATGCAGACTTAATCGTTTTAGCTCATTTTCCAGGATGAAAACCACAGATTAAAAGCGGGGCACATGATGACGACTGTACGAAGTTTGTTCGCGACGCGAACAGCTAACTCGGCCGGACTTGTTGCTCTAAAACGGCTTTAAAAACACCAAAATGAGAATCGACACATCTACGTTATCCACAATTTATTCACGCTTTCACTAAAATCGAACAAAACCAGCATCTTTTAATCTGAGACGGAGCTTCAAACGGTGACGAAATCGCACAGTTCAAAGCTACTTTCCCCGAACTTACTTGTTCCGCCTTCCTGTTTCCTTCGATCTTCAGCCGAAAATTATCCGATATTCTGTCGATAGCTTTACCTTTGCAACATATACGGCCTTCATCATGGATACATGTCGCAAAACATACTGTAGAATAACGGATAAATCTATAAATATGTCACTTTATTAAAGAAACAAATGTCTGACTCCTCCCTGTGTAGCGAAAAGTACACCAGGATCAAGTTAGAGATGCTAGAAACCATTTCCGGTTGTGACTTTCAAAGTAATTGATATCTCATTTAGGTGGTCTTCAGTGATGGTTGTTTTAGCAGCAATGCAATTACTTTTAACATATATAATCGATTAACCGAAACCATTTTATTGTAATTTAATAAATATGATCATATATGATCTTAATATGTCTTCCAAATACACATTGTTGCGGTTATTTTCCTTGTAATAAGCTGTTTTACACACTGAAAGAAAATAATGTTTTTTAAATCACTGCAATACTTCTCTCATATGTATGTTTTTTAGCACTGGATTATCAACAGGTGCCACGCAATGCTTGGTAAGAGCTTTATTTTGAAGAATATTTTGACAACTTCCGTGTATCTTGAAGCGTTGCCTGGCAGGAGGACAGAAGCGCTTCCTCCGATCAGGCTGTTTCAATTGACAAGGGCCAGCCTGACTAACCTCATTTGTTTCACAACACAGACAAAGCAAACCACAGAACATTATGTTTTAATTACTAACAAGAAAGAAAATAGAAAACGTTCGTGTTAAAAATCGGAGTCATAAATTCACCAAAAACTCTTTTAACAAAACACGTACTTTGAAACAGATGCTTATACAACAACAACAAAAAAAAAAGAAGAAAAAAAATCCTTTCATTAAAAATTATTTTTGAAATTGTGTTTAATGACTTTTTTCTTTTCATTCTGTTATATAAAACTATGGAAGCCAGTTTCCACTACTGATAAAATGTTCTTATTTCATAGTATCTCAAAATTATGACATACATGAGGACAAATGTAATATGCTATCTCATAAGTTATAATTATGAGATAGAATGTCAAAATTACAAATCAACATATGACTTCATGCCTTTATATTATGAAAAACACATAATTAGATACTCATGGTTGTGTAGACAAAGGTGTTTTACTTTGTGCACTACAAGATCTTGTCTGTAAATGAGATCTCTCAAACATTTTACCTGGTAAAATAAAGGTTAAAAAATGCTAACTCATAATTACAAAATATTATCTCACAATTACAAGATGATAAGTCATAATTATGAGAAAGTATCTTATAATTATGACCAACAAATCTACTTTTCTACATGAAAATGTCAGAAACGGGCTTCCATTTTAAACAACACTTATTCTGAGATGTTCACAGACTATATATAATATCTTTATCCATTCTTCATGATTTCTCTTGCTTTACGTTTCTCTGTCAAACCTTGGAAACATACAGGAGCTTCAGCAATAAGAAGCCTGAACAATCATCATTTTACACTGTCTTGCACTAATGATGTAGCATTCTAAAGAAAATACCCCACATACGTCTATACACCACTATAACAAATTTGTGATCAAGTTAACTCAAATCAGCTGCTTTGTTATAATTTATTTGGTATAAAAATGCTCCTAGGCAGAGGCAGTACACAGATAATAATCATAATGTGGCTTTATAACTCTAGAAAAACTAGATTATACAAGTATTTTATTCATTAAAGTGACGACACTTAGCATTCAAACCCTGACAGAGTAACAAACACAAAGAGACCCTCTTTACACAGCAGAAACACTGAGCTCCAATTCACAAATGCACATTTATAGTCATTGAGGCCTGTTTAGCTGTAACAGCACTGTAGTCAAAGCTCGTCAGTGTGCACCGCTCATAAAACACTCTTTGTTTTGGGAGTTTGATGATTGGTTGAAAGGATGCTTTGTGCAGCATTTGGGACAGAATGTGCCTTTTTTCCTTTTTAAAGCATGGCAGCTGCTACGTTTCCTTCAAGCTTGACCTTCCCGGACATGGAGTAATGATAAGACCTCATGGACTCCTCCACCTTCTTGAAGTCTGGACGCTCCTCTTGTCTGGCAGGAAAGGAGAGGGAAGGAGGAGATATTTTATCAAACTGACAATGTTTGTCTCAGATAAACATTACATGCATCTTTGTCTTCATTTCTGATGTATAAAACTTTGTCTTTTAAATATAAAAGGCTCATAAAATGATCAAAAATGGTCTGTTTTCTGTTTGTAAAACATTTGTTTCAATGTTGTATACTTTTCAAAAGTGCTTTTATTGCATTTCTCACCTCTTTTATTTATTTAAATGTACTCTAAAGTATAAAAAGATGTTAGCTTCAGCTAATTTGAACACAAACACATTTAATAAACTCAGTTTCTTACGAGTATGTCCAGCACTCCATCATCAGGGTGTACATTCTCTCTGGACATGCTGCTGGACACTCCATGCGACCCCCACCTTCAATAAAGCGTGTCACCTCCGGACCTTTCATTTTCTGAACATAAATAGTCAAGATTATTGCAACATTCTCTGGTGGAGTCAAGATTTTTATATTTTTCTGCCAAAATGATCCCGTTTACTTTGTAGGGTTTCCCTCCGAAGGAAAAGGCCTCCCACATGGTGATCCCATAACTCCACACGTCACTTTTGCTGGAGAATTTGTGGAAGTTTATACATTCTGGAGCATACCACTTTATTGGCCATTTGCCTGCAGTACGAGCCTGAAAACACGACACATATTTGTAAGCGTTTGAATGTAAGCATGCATTGAAATCACTTCGAAGAGGCAGGTTAATTTATGTCAATAAACCAGTAAAATATGCTTGAGTGTTTAATTTAAACAACTCAAAGAGCATTTTTAATAAATCATATGTTCACTTAGAGTCCAACAGATTTAAAAAAAAAAAACATGTGTCTACTCACTTTATAGTAACTGTCATCAGCTCCCAGCGCCTTTGAGAGCCCAAAGTCACTGATTTTGGCGAACTGTTGGTTGACCAGCAGGACGTTACGAGCTGCCAGGTCTCTGTGAACAAAGTTCTTCTCCTCCAAATACTTCATCCCCATTGATACCTGGTGCATCAGGTTGACAATGTTCTCCACAGATAAGGTATCCCTGTAGGGACAAAAATCAGGAGATTAAATTTAAGTTTGTTCTAGATGAAAGTGGTATACTTTAAGTTTTTTTTTGGTGTAATTACTTGTTTGTCATTTTGATCATAAAGTACTTAATTTGAAAGAGTCAAAACAAAATCTAATGAATAGAGTGTAAACACAAAGTTAGTTTCCCTTTAACAGATGCAAATTTTAATGCACAGCTTCCCATTTTAAACCGATGACATTGTGTTTGATTATATAAGGGACACTTTTTTATTTTAATTTAAAATGAACCAAACATTATTTCTGATTCTTGTCCTGTGATTAAATGAGATTTTAATTTACAGTTTTTGAAAGAGATTACACAAAAAGCTACTTTTAAAACAAATGGGGGGGGGGGGGGGGGGGGGGGGAGAACAACATGGTGTGACTAAATAGAAAACTTAGAGAGAGATGTATTTATTTAAAATTGTTTTCAGTCTCACTGCTCTTTGTAGAGAAAATACTTTTCTTGTGCTCTTCTACTTGCTGTATATTTATGACATAGGTCTATTTCCTTCCTTCTACCGCATTATGTTAAAAAGTGAACCAGCTGACCAACATCAGATATGACTTTCAGGAAGTTGGTTCGAACTTTCACAAACATTATAAAACTCTAAGATGTTTTTAGATTTGAAGCATCCACAGAACCTCTGAGCAGATGGAGAATAAAACCATGAGTTCTGATGAATAAGTATACCATTTACATTTAGTAGACATGTAGAAATGTATGTTCTCATTTTTAAGGAATATTATATCCTCTTTCCGTTCTCATGCACTCACTTGTTGGAGGAGAGGAATTTGTTGAGGGGACCAGCAGCAGCCATCTCCATGACCAGCATCAGATGCTCAGCGTTGCAGAGGCCGAGCATTCGGACGATGAACGGGTTGCTCAGCTGGTGCATGATCTCTGCCTCCCTCATCATCTCCTCCTTCACCAGCTTTTCATTATCACTCTTCAGCACTTTGATGGCCACATCTACCTGGCCTCTGAAGCAAAAATGAACACAAAATGCTGAAGGCTCTGGATTTAGAGATACAGATGGAAGTACATTAAATAGGTTATTTTAACAAAGGATTTGTTTAATTATGTTTAAATCTTACGATTCTGATTTGAGGACTCCCTTCTTGACGCAGCCAAAGTTCCCAGAGCCGAGCTCCACCTCATCCATCAGCAGATTCTCTCTCTGGATGTTGAACCTCTTGATGTCATTAGGGTTGTGATACGGGTTGAATCCATTACAGTCCATGGGCAGAAGGTCATGGTCTGGAGTCACAGGAGTAGCTGGTTTCAAGGCCATCGCTGCAGGTGGACATCAAACACACAGTTTGATTACACAGTAAAATTCACTATAAAAGAGTCAAAATTCCCAACTTCAAATTTTGGGGTTTTACTTTTATTTTATTTTATTTTGATAAGAACATCATTTATGATAATGATGATTTTATGCCTTGTATCAACAAATAATCAAATTATTTTATTCTATCACTGATTACAGTGTAATTTGGATCATATTATTGGAGTTTAGCATCACTTGCTAAAGCACATTTTAGTCCCTATATATCTTATTAAAGCACCAAATTTAACTGAAGAAAAATCTATTAAATTAGAAAAAGAAATTAAATAATTTGGGTATTTTATTTTTATTTTTTGTAAGTTTACAAAAAAGTTTTGAGAGGTAAAAAAGTACATTTTTAAAGAGTTTAAAAAAACAAACTAAAAATTTAAGTAAAAAGTAACTAAGTGCAAAAATATATTAAGTAAAAACTTTAGAAAAAGTTAAAATAAGAAAAAGAAAGAAAAAAGTTTTTTAAAGTAAGAACAAAAGTTACAAAATGGATAAAAAAAGAATACAAATTTTATAAAAAGCAAAAACATTTTTAAAAATAACAATTTTCAGAATTCAAAAGCTTTCCTATTGCCTCTAATAACATTAAAACAATTAAATCTCTAAGTATTTTAGTGGTCGCCCTTTAAAGTTTTAAGCCCTGTTGAGGTCAGGCCTCCAGCTCGGGTTCAAACTGCTGCGCTGTGTGAATGTTTCTGTCTGCTGTAATGAAAGCAGCTGACCTCGAGGTGGGGGTGTGTATCCATTTGCTGCAGATCGTCTCTGAAAGAAAAGAAGTCAAAATAAATCTCAGAGAGTGAAAAGTTTGCAGACTTGAACAGAAACGGATGCAGTTAATACTTACAGTTGCAGGAAGACTGGGAGTCTCTGAAATGTTAAAATAAAAATTTAACATTTAAGAATATGTGTGTGTCATAGATAAAGTAGAAATAAAAATTGTTGGAAACAAAAAAAAAAAGCCTTGTACTTTCAGTAGCTTTTCCATTGACGCAGGCTTCCCCGAGGACAGTGACCAGGCCATCGGGCTTCATCTTCAGATACTCAACCAGCTGAGAGAGAAAACAATGTCGTTTTAATAAAACACCAACATATGCTGCAGAGCTTCAAGTTAAAACCATCATCAGACCAACCTGCCAGATTGTGTCAAACTTTGTTCCTTCAGGCATGGACATCTTTCCAGATTTATCCTGGATGATCTGGTAGTGGTAAACTGTTTTTCCATACATGACAGAGAGAGCAAACGAACCAGCCTCCTCTTTGTCTCTGACGCTAACAAAACAAAACAAAAAACATCAAGAGCAGCTCAACCAAAAGGAAAAGTCGCCTCCATCAACTTACAGAAACTTTCCGTCTGGCTGTGCTCCGGAGTAAAGCCGCCTCTCTCCTTCATGGCGGTTGATTTTCCCATGATACCAGGGCATCTTCTCATGGGCTGTGGTGGCGATCAGCTTCTCCAGCTGAGGAGCTTGACTGATGATGGCCTGCTCCATGGCTTCTCCCTGAACAGACACCCAAACAGCTTTTAAAATGTTCTTCATTTACACTCAGACCTCAGTGTGGCTTTTAAACAAGAGCATTTAAATTTTACATTTAAAAATGGTGGATTTCTTCCAAAATGACCAAAGAATTCTATTTCTTTTCCTGTCAATTCATCTTCAAGTAAGTTAAATAAGTCTATTAGCAAGAATCAACTTTAATCCTCCCCAAAAAAGAAACTTTTAAAGACATTTTAACATAACAATTTAACACTAGTAAAATCTTTTTTCATACATGAAAAAAATACTGGTATATACCATTATTTAGTAGTCTGCACTGTATCAGTCTTTTTCTGCTCATATTTTATCTAAAGGTGTAAAAATGGGTCTTTATCTCTAAAATAAAAGATTACAAACTGTTTTCACCAAACAATTAAAAGACTTAGTAAAGCCGAAGTGATTGTGTTGATAGAGGGAATTCTCATATCTGGAAATGTGAAACACCTTTTTCTCATGCAAGGAAATAACCTTCATTTGTGATTTATAGATATAGTTTTGGGTCAGTGACGTTTAATTCTGTCAAAGTAGCAGTGAAACTCTACTAATCTGTTTAAGTAAAGCCTATTCTTTCAACACAGTCAACAACAAAAAACAATGAAAGTGGTTCAAATGGACTTTTGCATGAATTTGGTCATTTTGTTTTTTGTATAATAACAAATAATGCATACTTTAGTTTAGATGTAAAAGTCATTTTAATTTTGTTTTGTGTTTCCTAATGTCAGATTTGAGTCTAGATACTAATGCTTATTTCTGTCCAATAAAAGCCACTGAGACTGAAATGCACTCTAGTAAATTATAAGTAGATTTATGTCCTATTTTATTTCAAACTAAGAGTTTGCAGCTATTCAGAGTTCAGAACCTCACCTCCAGATTCCAGGTGTGCTTTACGTACTCCCTCAGCATGTTCTCCCTCATTTTGTCAAAAACGCCGGTCTTTATCAGCGTATCCGGAGATCGCAGACAGGGTTTCCTCAGCAGACACACCAGCCCGTCTGCGTCTTTGCTGTAATACTCACAGAATTCTGCAGGCCCACAGTGGGGCTTCCCTCCTGAGATGCAGTACGTCCCGTTAAGCTGCTTGTCTATGGTGTAATGATGGAATTCCAGGTTCCAGATGACAGACAGGACATAGCCTCCCAGGCTGCGGAGACACTGTCGCAACAGGAAGAGTCCGTCGGCCATGCCGGCCAGCTTCAGGTGCTGCTCGGCCTCTGAGCGACTGATGCTGCCGTAGAAAAAAGGCAGCTCGGCCGCAGGGTCGGTGGACATGGTGAGACCTGAGAGAGAAGCTGGACCTGGTCTGGAAGTCCTGGATTGAGTCTGAAGAAGGAAACTAGACAGAAAGAGCAAAAGGACATTCAGAAATATGATGATATAAAAGTATCTTCTTTACCAAACATATTCAACCAACTTCTTAAAAATACTAAACAAGTTGAAAGAAGATGAAAATAGGGGGGAAAAAAAACTAAAACATTTCAAGCTCCTCACCTCTTCTCCTTTTATTACACCTGTTTTTATAAAACAGAACAGACAACAGACTTGACAGATGTGTCTCACAGGACTGTCAGCTCTGCAGAGAGAAGCTGTGAGGAATTATATGTCTGGATGAGACATTCAGCATTAGACACCCACACTTTGAGATCGCATGAAGCTTGCAGATTAACAAACTGGTGACAAAAGCCACAACAGGAAGTCACAGTCCGCCCTCACAGCCTCATTTCTCCAGCGTGCCGCTCTTCCGTTGAACAGGTGCCGTGAGGTTCTAGAGCATTCCCTCTGCTTTAGAGGCTTGAGTTTGTTAATTTATCATTTATAAACTAAAGAAAACAAAGAAAAGCTCCTCAAGAAATAAAAAGAATAAAGAAAAAAATGTTGTTTTAACAATTATTGTGATTGCAATGTTGGGATTTTGAGTTGACGTTGGTGTGGAGAAGACGGAAGAAAGATAAGATTAAAATCATGCAGTCTGGAACATTCATGAGATAACTGACAGAACCTGTGTGCATTTAGGTGAAAAAGGGACATTTACAGAGATTATCATACATCATCAACTCATAAAATACAGAAAGGAGGTAGAACATACATTTAGTTTGCATGAAACTATTAAAATAATGTTAAAAACAAGATTTTTTTGTATTAGTTTTGATTAAAAATATAAAATTTTTTTTTCCAGTTTTACATGGAGGAAACTTCAGTTTTGCTTTGTGTCATAAAGTTGAACAGATTCCAGTTTAAAACACAATACTGTAAAAAAAAAAAAAAAAAACCTGTAAAACCTCAGTTTCCTGGTCTTATATCTGAATTTTTGACCACATACAGTGGACAACCAAACATAAAGGCACTGCTGCCACAAGAACAGGAACTTCACTGTGACCTGAGCCCCACTCACCACAACAAAGAGCAATACACAACGGTGTGGACACACAGACACACAACTAGATCAGAGCAACACACACACATGCTCCATGAGCTACATCTGAGTCAATGTTTATGTTAGAGGAATCTGAGCCAGATCAAGTAGAAAGTGAGTGAAACTTTCTTCATAAACCACCTCTCAAGATATTAAATCACACAATATTCACAACAAGGCACAATTAATCCAAAACATATTGAAAAAGATTCATTTCTAATTGACTTTTAAAAGAAACCCTGGGCCTATTAACCTATTTTAATGTGTTTACCTTTTCATATTTTGAAATTTTGCATTAATTCCAAACTCATAAAGTTCTTATCAGAACAGAAAGAGAAACACGATCGACAACAACTCACAATCAGCAAATCTGCTTCGAGCCTGTTTTTATTTAACGAGCAAACGAATGAGTGTCAGCTCAGCATGTGCTCTTTTAAAACATGATTTTTATGCTTTTTCGACATAACCCAAAGATTACACGAACCACACAAACAAGTGGAGGGAGTAAAGTGACTCACGACACAGTAAGCAGCTTTTTAACTCTAAAACATGAGCGGTAACCACCACAAAGTCTGGGACTAAAAGTTTAAAAGGTGGAAAATCCCTCTAATGTACATCAGATAGTTTCATAAACAAAGTGAGCAGATAAGGACTCAGTGAGCTGTGGAAAAAGTCACCGTGAGTCACTTTCTAAAGTGCATAGATGACAAATCTACCAAAATCAGACCTGCTTGTTTCTAGCATTCAACTGAACATGATCAGTTATAAAACAACACGTATACAATTTTTGTATTTTTGTTATGTAAAAATATTCTAAAACATTTTAAGCTAACAATAAATTAATGTTCAGTATCCCCATGTTTTAAATATTATTTAAATTTAATAAGGTAATTTCAATGCATGCTTTATTAACTATTGAATACGGAAACTGACTCTAGCTAGTGTTTGTCTTCTAGGGTTAAGGTTTGAGGTTAGTATGCTCACAGAATGCACGTAGACATTTATTAAACAGAGTGTTGTGTTAGTATTCTGTAGTGACATCACCTTCATGGTAAAGTTTAAAAGTCATGAAAGTCTCACTGGGCTGCAAATGTTGACTGGTTGGAGACAAAATCGAAGACGTTTTCAGTTGGAATCACTGAATAGGTGCATATAAAACTTTTGCGTATAGGTCAAAACTGAAAAGAAATTTGAAAAAGTCAGAAATGTCAAACTATCTGTTTTGTTTTTAACCAGTCAACTCGTCCTAACTTTGTCACACTTTCTGACTGACAGAAACTAATCAGAGAAGGTTTCCAGATGCCCACAAAGATTCTGTGACTATTTTGAGAAAATAATTTTCTCAAAAATCCTTTAAGCATGTTCAAAGTTCCAGCGTCATGAGAGCGAGGCCCTCTGCCATTCACAAGGAAATAGACATTTTGGAACCTCCCCTGCAAATGCTGTTTGACCCTGTGACTACCATCATTATCGTTTGCATCAGTTTTCTCCAGTGTTTTAAATATATTCATGCTCCAATGTTTATCCTTAGACAAAAAATATGGTTTCAAGGACAAGTTTTACATGTTGGCTTTGATAAATAAAAATTATGTTTCAATAAAGGCTTTAGAAACAGGAACGGCTCCGTTGGGTTTAGGCTGAACATTTTATAAATTAAAGGCACACAAACTATTTTCACAGTGCATGATTTAAAATTAAATGTATAATTTTATTATCACCACTCCTTCAATAGGTTTAGGCAACAACAAAAAGACGTTTTATGCCAACATGATGGTTTTGGGTTGAACGACAAGTAGAACTTCTCTCACTTGATGCAGGTTCAGATAAAGACTGAAAAATGTTACTGATGCCAAGTAATTCTGCTGAAACAACAATAAAAACCACACAAAGTTACACCAATCACACACAGAATCAGCAGCTGTTTCATTTACAGCCACTGTTTAATTGTACTCTTTAACAATACAAGGAACATTTTGTTTAGATTTGGTGATTCTGATCAAATCCTGTACATTCTGTGGCCTTCTCTGGGTTTTTAGGTCACCATTATTTTGTGGCGTTATCAGGAAGTTGGCTTCAAGTTACGCAGCTCAAATCATTCAACTAGTGAGCCTGTGTAGGCCTCAACAACAAAAACCCAAACATGTTATTTAACTTTTATATGAGGACGTGATGGTTCATAAACGTGGGCGGATCTGGAGCATAAATAGATCTGCTTATCAGACCAGGGACCTAAATGACCCAAAGTGAACCATTTTCCTGAATCAAGGGGAATTATTGAGATTAAGATAAACAGTTGATTATGCTTGTATTAAAATAGAAGAAAGTAATGGAGATTTAAAACCACACACACGCACGCACGCACACACACACACACACAGATAAAAAACCCTGAAAATCAAGGTCGAGTTTTAGCTAGATTTAGTTCAGTCACAACTGTTTCTTTTATTAAATCTAAATAAAATTACAGTTTAAATTCCTGTTTATTTTAAGGAACCATGTTTAGTCAAACTGCTTTAATCTGACAACAGATATGAAATAACTGTAAATGAATGAATCCATTTCATAATTGTCAACATATTTCTGCTGTAGTTAGAACATCTTCCAAATAAATGCTGGTGAAGGTTCTCAGTCATCCAAGCCATTGTGATCCAAAAAAAATGTTTTGTTTCTTTGAAGACGTTTCGCTTAGAGGTCCAGTTGCCTTCATTCAAACCCTTTTTGGACTTCCAAATATACCTCATTCCAGCATCCCAAAAAATCCAATGTGTTTAGGAAAAGTTACAAGCAATAAAAACACACACACACTCAGACCTCTAGGGTGTGTTAAAATGTTTTTTTCTATTCCAAAGCACAATGAAAGCAGCTATTTATATGTAATGGCTGCATGTCTGAGCCGGAGCAACAATACTTCCACCAGACGACACGGAGCACAATTCTATTTACTTTCAGTGCTTATATTTGAAAATGTAAAAGTATTACATAATAAAGGAACTTCACATATTTAATATAAATAAATAATAAATAAATAAAAACTCCTAAATAAACAGTTACATAAGTATTCATCTTCCTCAGCTAAACTTACTGACACGCACCATTTTAAACAAATATTTTTTTTTCAGTGATGGATTTGCAAAAGTGATATTTCTTTTACCTATATAACCACACTGATGCTTTTATTATCCATGTTTTTTTTAGTTTGTCACTCAAGCAGCTTATGAAACAGATAATTAGAAATAACAACAAAACCTACTTACTGCTCACGCCTCACAGCTGTGATGCTGTTGGTTCAGAGACAGAAGTGCATCTGTTGATCTGACTGTGCTGAGAAGATGGAGGCTCAGACACATCAATCAGCACAAACACACACACTCACACACACACAACGGCAAAGTCATACAATCAGATTGACTTCCACCTGTGAAGCTCTTCTTTCTGCTCTTCACCACGTATTGTTCACTACAGTGAGTATACGGCTCTATAGTGACTTTATATTAGTGGTTCAAGATTTGGGGATTGACTTAGTTTATTTAGCTGAGAATCAAATTAAAATGTTCAGTTAGATGAAGTCACTGGGATCACGAGGTCTGATGAAAACATGGCATCTATGAAATTTATGTTAAATAAATTTTAAAATCCAAGAATGTTTAAAAATGTTACTGCAGGCATTTTTAAAAAATAAGTAAAGTAGTAGTCTATTTCCAAATGAGCTAAATATCTATCATCTAAAGTGCACTGACATTATTATTATTTTTATTATTTAAATTCATTTGAATCTCAAAACTGACTTGTAAAAACAATTTTTTTTTTTAAACTTTTAAAGTTGTACAGAAAGACACGTGACTGAAAATCTGTTTTGTGGCATAAAACTTATCAACCAACTCATCTAGTTAGGTTTTCTCTATAGCTGCTATATCAACTTCAAACAGCATCAAAAACACAACTTTTCACTTCTGTATACGGACTGCGTGGCCCTATAATTAACATTATGTCAAATACTGTGCTAAGAAACTTAGTGGATGTTATGAAGCTCTTTATGTGTTTTACTCACTGAACATGTTTCTTTCTCTCTGTTTGACAAACTTCTAAAGAAGCACATTCAGAGATCAATATTCCTGCACCTGTGCAGCCCCTCTCCACCACCTCCACCACTAAACCAGTTTAACCTCCACCTCACACTCAGATACACCCCCACTCCCAGTAGGCTGGAGCTGCTTTCTTAGAATTTCAGATCTGGCTGCAGTATTTTACTAAAAGAAGTCCTTCAAAGACAGAGACAGTCTAACACGAGCGGAAACGAAGTTCCTACAAAATAAAAGCACATATATAATAGCTTTAAAACGGGAACAAAACAAACAAACAAACAAACAAACAAAAAAACAACATAAAATCCACTTTAGCACCATAACGCAGTGAGATATATTCCACATTCCAAAGGAAAAGTCATTTTTATTTCCTTGGATTATGTCGAATTGCCCCTTTTGTTTAATTCATTCTGGGTCAAAACTGCTGCTGAGGAAAGTGTTTTTTGTTTGTGCTCAGTGAAAATTCTCAGTTAATACTACACTAAATGATTCATCTTTTATATTTCTCAGTCATTTAACTTCTTATTTCATATATTTTACACGAAACTGACTGGTAAAAATGAAATGTTCTGGTTGTTCTGTCAGCCTCAATATTAATGCCTGAATGACTGAATTTAACAGGAAGTAGTTACAGTTACATTCAGTGAGTGGGTTCTTACAGGGCTACATATTTAGAGTGTTTTTTGATCTACTTCACAGTAGTTTGTTTTTTATTTCATGTTTGTGCCTTAAAAACTGTTGATTCTGTTAAAAAGCTGAATTTGATGAAGTGTAGAGTTTTGGTTTAAATGCAGCAGCGCCACCACTTGATGGTCTTTTTGATTTATCTTTAAACTTTTTTGTGTTAGCATTCTGTGATGTTCTATCTACTGTCTCTGGTTTAATCTGCATCATCGTTTCTTTTTGACATTGTTCACAAACCTCCTTCATTGACCAGACTTTTATTTTGAAAGTGAGTGTATTTCCTGTTTCTGGCAGCCTGGAAACTTCACGTCAGTTTTCCAGCTCTCCGGGTCTGTAAATGTGTAGAAGCTGAGTCTCCTTAGAGCCTCCGCCGGCCCGGCTCCGCTTCCTCCCCGCTCCGCCACACTCTCAGCGGACACTCCTGCGAGGAAACCCGGGAAGGTAGGTCAGTGTGTCCGGCCCCTCTGCGCGTTAACGCGCCGCTCTGGAAGGAATCGGTGTGATGCTGCTGGAAGGAGGCACTTTTCAACTCCTGTCCGCTTCTTTCCTGCAGGATTATTTCTGCTCAAGCTTTGAATATACACATCATCATGTAGTTTCTTTTTCATTTAGGCAATTTACATAAAAATTTATAAGATTAAGGGGCGCGTGTCTGCAGAATTCATCTTGTCAAATGGTAAGTTTTTTTTTTTTTTTTAATATACTTTTTCTTTCAAAAAAAACTTTTATTTTCTGAAAGGTTAAGATTTCCTCATTGGCTGATGATAGGGGAGTGTGTGTATGTGTGTGTGCGTTTGTGCGTGTGTGTGTTTGCCGGTGAGTGGATGATGTGGCTGTCAACTGCCATCAGGTAGAGAAGTAGAGGGTGACGTTGTGTCCTTCACCAGATGGGGGAGCAACACACAGTTTCTGCTTTCCTGCAAAATAAAAGCAGCAATCCTGCAACAAATTATTCTAGATATGATCCTCTAATTACAACCAACATTTAAATTGTACAGACACAATATGATTTTGTTGTTTGCAGATATGATTTATGCATTCAGTCGTTCTTTACTGATCAGCAGGTATGATGTCGTTTTTACTGACGTCTGTGTTTTTCAGGTTTTATTGTTAATAATTTTGTTAATTATCTGTATCTGACCAACAAAAGGGGTTTATTTTGTATAAACACAGCTTCTTAATCTTTATTTTAAAAAATATTGATGCTTGGACTCAGCTCAGTTTTTCAATTTTCCCCACTGGTTTAAGATCTTTAAATGTCTGAATTTCATAAAAATATTTATATTAAAACATTTCTAAATTGCATAATAAAATACAAGAAATGGGGCAATTAAAATAGAATGATATGCATGTATGTGATAATCATTGCTTTTTGGCAATAATATAACATTTGAGACTCTGTTTTAATTGTAAGAGGTTTCTTCTCCTGTTTGTGATAAGTGAGAGTTATCTGAGTAAATTTTCTGTTTTGGCCTGCTGTCAGGCTGCCTTAAAGCAGATAAAAGCCAGAATAAGACAGCCCCTCACTACCATCTGCGCTCTGTTCCCAGTGCTGCTGGCTCACTCGCTTTGTGTCGAGTCAGCTCTCCCTCCCACTAAATATTGTTTCAGACTCGAGAGGCACATTTTCGGAGTGAGGGGAGCACATCTGAGGTTCTCCGGCCTGTTTATGTTCCCACTTTTCATCTGCACACTGTTTATTTGGGGAAATTGAGAAAGGAATGCCAGCCTCTTTCTCCCTCTGTCTTTGTGCCAGACACAGAGTTTAGTCTGAGATATAGGAGAGCTTTCTATCACCTGTTTGGGGTTTTATGTGGAGATCTGCTTGATTGTGGACTGCATATTTCTAAATGAGGGATCAATCTCGGCAGACTTAAACACAGCGTCTGACTTTGACATTGGTCTCATGAGCCATTTGATCCCTCAGCCTCACAGTCTTATTAGAAAGGACTGCCAGTTTAATGAAATAATAAACTGAACCTAAAACTGATTCATGGGCTACTCCCTGATCAAAGTGGAGACAGTGTGGGGGGAGTGCTAGTCTCGAAGCTAAGCTGTGGGACACTTAGCATCTGTTCGCTCCACACAGACTTTACTTTGAGCCGGTCATATGGCTTTGATTAGTGTGCTGGTTTTCAGATAGCTCCACTCTCCCTGGCAGCAGTTAGAGACAAGGACAGCATAGTTAGCTCCAGCATTTAAAGAGGAAAAAACATTATCTGTGCATCTCTCCTGCTGCATGAGAAACAACAGCAAAATGATGCAGGGTTAACTGGTGTGATTGCATTCAAAAAAGATTTGGTCCACCCTTAAATTCCCACCTAATTATCCCAAATTTCCTCTCTCTTGTTAACAACCCCCTCTATTTCTTTCCTCGTCTGCAAACCATGATAGCATTGGAAGCTGTGTGGCCCGTCTGCAGCTCAGACTACTTTCCTTCTTGGCCACAGCTGCAGCTATACGCTCCTTATTCAAGACTCATCCAAGCAAAACACAGAGTCAGCGCTCTCTTGGCCAGCTGACAAACATACATTTTTATTTCACAAAAGTGATACAGCCCAGAGGGAAAGTTTTGCACAACAGACCACAGGAAGATGTACAACGCCATCACCTCTGCAAGACAGCTCGCTCTTAATTAAGTTGTGCTTCATCTGTGTGGGTTATAATGGGGGCAATATTTTACAGAGAGAGCACTGCAGGAAAGAAAGTGCATGCATGTTGTTGTGGGGACTTTGTAAAGGCTTAATGCAAACCATTATAAGGAGCTTTACTTAAAAAGCTCAGAGGGACAGCACTGAGGGGGTCTTATTTCCCCCTCGTTCTCAAGTTTAAATCAACAAAAGGAGAGTTAGGGGCAATAAAAAGCATTTGATATCAAGCATGTAGTTTAATAAGCCCACAATAAATCGTGAATGGGAGAAGAAGAAGTAATGAAAATGGAGGGAGTTCAGCTTGTGCAGGAAATGACTGGGAAAAGCCAGAGGGAGGGGATGAGAGAAAGACTTTTAGTTGTTCCACATATGAGGGATGATGCAACAAAGACCCCTCAGTGTTTTTAAAATAAACTCTCCTTTTACTGTACCTGCCCTTTGCTCTTGAAATGAAGCGAGAGGCACATTAAAGCTCTTTCAACTCACCCCTCCACACTAAGTTAAGGGTATTAACACTTTAAAAAGAGGCCGGCTTGAATAGCTCACACTCTGCTGCCTCGCTTTCACTACCTTTAGCTTTTGCACTTGTTTTTTTTTCCTTCCTCTTTTTTTCAGAGGGTACTTGTTCCCTCTGCTCTCGTCACCAAAAGGTTTCCCATCTGCCTCTGATTACCTTTGGCTGCAGTTGGTTTGCTGCCAGCCATCTGGGCCAGTGTGGCGTCTCCGCTTGCTCTAGTCTCCCCAGACGGCGTTGAGGGCATAGGGGAGGGAAGGTGGGCTGGGACTAGAGTAAGCTGGGTGGGCAGACTTTACTGTTAGATGGCAAAGGGTTGGGTTTTAGCTGACAGTGTAATATTAAGCCAGGAAACTCAAATCAAAGGGGCAACCATGAAAGTGTGAGTCCTGATCCTGGCAAAACTTAGAACTTTAGTTTGATTCATAAAAAGCCAAAGTGGTGGGTAGAAAACAAAGAAAACTCATCTTAGTGTGTACCATTAGCAACACCTGGAATCAAATGATCTGAGGTGTAGAAAGTCTCCCATTTGTTTACATGGAGAGGGCGGGACTTAACGCTTGTTCTGCAGCCAGCCACTAGGGGGTGTTCTGTTTAGTTTTGTCAATGCTTCATATTTTGCTTTTTAAATAGAGAAAAAGTCAGTAATGTAAAAATTGTGGATTAAGAACTTTGCAAACTATGTAAACATTATTTCCTATAGAGTTATTAGGCTTGTATGATGGCATTGCTTTAAGGTTTTTGTACATGTTTATGTCCGTGGATACATTTTTTTGTAGATTATTTGATGTTCAGGTGTGAGATTGTGTCCAGGTTATCTACCAGAAAGAAGGCAAACTTAATGAACAAATGATTCAATAGAAGCAATCCTCAACATTTCTTTTGTATGTATAATAAACACAAACACAGTGGTGCGCTTATCATGATGTTTCTGAGTTTAAAATTTCAGTTTCATTCATGTTAACATCATTACAGTTCTCTTTGTCTTTGGTGTAAACTGCTTCATATTTAGGCACCCATACATGACTGTTACATGCTGCCCAATTAGCCCTTTCAGGCAGCCTGCCAGCAAGTCACTCAGCCATACAACCGAACATCAGAGCCAGCCAGCCGGCAGTGAAGGAAACCTGCTGCTCCTCTCAAATTAGCCCATTTTGCAGAACTACTAACATAATACCCTCTCCAAGACTTGCTTAAATTTTGAGCACATTTTTTTACAACATGACTATCTTCTTTATTGTTCCTTCTTTCTTCAGTGCAGCAGAGAGGACTTCCCACGGCTGCTGACCCCTCAGTGAAGTCCTCCTGGGTGTTTTGAGGACTTCCATCGCTGCTCTCTGCAGGTGCTGCTGACTCTCAGATCCTCCTGCAGCCATGGCCCGACAGAGCGCTGAGCTGTCCCTCTGCTAGGCCACGGGGCATCCGAGAGGGCAGGAGACATGTTGGGACAGAGGCCCGGGGACCACTGCACTGAAATCTGTTACTATAGCAACTACTGTAGTAACCATGGAAACGCTATGGAGGACTGCTCTGATCTGCACTGTCATCGCAGTCATGGTTGCCACCAAGGTCGCAGGAGGTCACAGAGAGTTTCCTAAATCACAAGGTGAGATGAGAAAACTAAAGCAGGAAATGTAGTTTCATTAACACAATTTGTTGGTAATAACACCAAAAATAATTAAACATGACAATAATAATAATAATAATAATAATCTTTTATTAACTCTGAGCAATTTTGACAGAAACTTTAATAGATATTAGCTAATTATACACAGCATCAGTTTGTGTATGTTTCTATTACGACTGCAGTTTAAACAGAATCTAAGTTCCACTGAGCCAGAGGGATTTTTTTTTCTTCTTGTAATGAACATCACCACTCATGTCCTTCCTAAACCAAAAATAAATGGACACCTAAACATTAAACCCAAATGTGATATTTTAGCATCCAGCTAATTACGGTCTCCATTTTTCTTGGAAGCGTTTCCGTTAGATTTAGGGAAGGATTGGATCCCAGTCAGCCAAAGGAGCATTAATGGAGTCATGATGTTGGAAGATAAGACCTGGCATCGAATCGCTTTTCCAGTTTGTTTAAAACGCTGAGTTCTTTTCAGTTTTTCACACCAAAATTCTGCAAACATCTCCTTTGTTCTTGTCTTCTCTGGACTGTTGAGACAAAGTTGTTTTTCAGACTTTGTTTAAAATATCAGATGGGCTCATTGATGAGGTCATTTATGTTTTTGATGACCATTATTTTATTATATTCAGATAGCTGTAGCCTTTTCCTGATTTTGCTGTGAAACTGTCAGAGCCACAGCATTTGGCCTGAGGGGCAGTGAAGGTGTGTCTGTCATGGAGGGAGGTGCACTTTTCCATCCAGAGTGCTTCCTTCCATTATTTTTATTTGGCGATAACAGAACCAAGGGTGGGTTTATCAGCACAGACGTTTCTGGATGGTGGTCGGGGTGTTTTCTCCTGTTAAATTTAGCTAACAGGCTTTCAGTGCTCCTACAGTTCATCACACCGATGCTGTAGCTGGAATATTTTTCTTCAGAAAACAATTCTACATGATGGCGCTGTAGCTTCTTTTTTTATGTTACCTTAGAGACACAACATCAGAGAAACTGAATAAATGATCAATTTTAACCACATTCAGTTCCTACTATCATCCCTTTATTATTATTTGTTATAAGGAGCTGATTTAAAGGACCTACTTTGTGGTGTGGATGGACTCTTTGTGGGAGGCAGACAGACTTGTTGGGAATCCTGTGGAGAAAAGAGTTTTTAAATAAAACTTCCGCTCAGGTGGTTTGCTCATACAGTGTAATTTGTTGTGTGAGGTCTCATTAATTTTAATAGAGGCAGCCTTTCTCTACTTATTAAAGCCATCCCCTTCATTTTCTCTCCGAGAGCTTTTCCTGTGTTTAAATCATAAAGCTGATCCCACCTGCCTGGCTGCTTGTTGTGGATTGTGAGAGCAGGATGGATGTGTTGCATTTAGGAAGTGTTTAGTACTTTCATTGTCCAGCACCTTTAAAATACATGATTGAGAATAATCACTACTTTTTTGTATGATACATCTAATTGATAAAGTCCTTTTTTGGTGACATTTTACTTGGAAAAAAGCAAAATGATACAGCAGTTTGGATCAGGTGAATGTGAAGATGAGGACTTGAGGAGAGATTAAAGGGCACTGCTGGCTCATAATATTTCAGAAGAGTTCATATCTGCCAAACACAACAGGTCAAATCAATCCATTAGATCTTATTGTGGTTAATTTCCTTCTTTTTTCCATAATTTTACAGTTTTCCCTCTTCTCTGACACTTTTAGCATTTTCAAAACTGAACAAGACTTTAATCTTCTAAGCCTCAAGTCATTTCTGAGTGATTAATCTGACTGCAGAAGATTTAAAATCTGAATCTGAATATCTCCCTTCATCAGCTGAACCTAAAATAGTGTTTTAAGCTGAAGTTACTCAGCCTGTTTGGTAACTGACATTTGGAGCTGTGTGCGTTTGTACAATAAATCTCCAACAGGCCCCAGACAGACAGGAAGTATACAATTTCAAGGTAACCATGACAACCTCCATTTGGCCTCATGAATGAAGGCTACTTGGAATGGTGGAGCCTTTTTATAAAGTCAAGGGCCAAAAAGTCTGTTTTTCTTTGCCAGCTGGGTAAGTCTCAGTAGAGGCTCACAGTAACAGCTCAATCATCTGTTTTTAATTAGAAACAATATGATTAAAGAGGATGTTGGTTTTATTTAGTTGAACTTAATGCCTCCTTTATATTTTACCTCTATAGCTGCTTTCCTGTCCAGCCTGGGCCAGTATGAGATCGCCATCCCGGTACGTGTAGGACCTAATGGCGAGATGCTGGACGCAGAAAACAATCATCGCCCCCAAAGAAGAAGACGAAGCCCTGAAGAGCGGCTGCCTGGCTCTGTATTAAGGATTTAAACTAAAGTATTTTGTGCCTGAGTGACACAGATTGGATGCAACTCATATATATCTCTTGCCTTCCACATTTTAGCTCTTCTACCAGCTATCCACATCTCGAAACAACTTCTTGCTGAACCTGACCTTGCAGGGAGGCCTGTTGACCCGGCAGTTCAGGGTGGAGTACTGGAAGAGGGGCCGTTTAGCCTGGAGTCACCCATACTCCACCCACTGTCACTACACCGGACACCTCCAAGACCAGCCACACTCCAGCAAAGTGGCCCTGAGCAACTGTAACGGCCTGGTAAGACTGAAACCGCTCAGAAAAATCTACTCAAACTATGTGTGTGTCAAACCCTGAATCCTCCTAAAACACACTGACTGATATGGTCTTTTAGTCTGATCCTTCTATAGCATACAAGTTAGCTACAGTTAGCTATTTTAGGCTAGACAGGTTGTGCTGTTGTAAAATCTGAGTATGTCCTGCGCTGATGATGGTCTATCGCAGATGCATTCAAGAAAAGATGATTACCCGTAGGAAACGATTAACACGGGGTTGATGTATTCCATAGTGAAGTTTAAGTAGTATTTGTAACTCAGTATTATAGTGCTTAAAAGTTATTTAACAGTTATTTCTTGTCCATGTGGTTCTGTCAGCTTTTGATGCAGAATCTGACTTTATGAGTGTTCAGTTCAGGTTTTCATCCTCTCCCTTTTTTGAGGGGTCAAGTATCCTCTACAGGCGGTTTTAAATGTGTTCTGGAATATTTAGATGTGTTTAGAGCTTACTTTAGAAAGCACGGATTCCCATTCATTCAGATTTTCTCATGAGGTCATCTCCTCAAACCACAACAGAGAGCTGGCTTCTGTTTGATGATGCTTCCAAGTTGGTACCGTCTGAGCCCTTTGATCAGATACTCTGAATTGTGTTGCGTCGTTTTGTTGGCTGAATCCATAGCACCGTGTATCCTCTCACTACAAACAGCAGGCCCCACAATAACTTTCTGGACATGCTCACAAAGCGTTCATAAGCCTCACACGTAATTAGTGTTGGTCGGAGCAGCGTGAGCGCTGTGTGTCCAGAGGAGCATCACTAACCTCATTATGGGATTAAAGGCGCTTTGAAAGCCGCCGCAGCGAGTCGAGGGGAGACACTCGCTCTGACCGGGGCCGACACATCTGAGCAGAATCAAAGGAAGTGTTAGTGTATCGCTCTCTGTTTCACTCGCTCATTTTTCTCGCTCTCATTCACCCTTTCATCCTCTGCTGTGTGTTTGTTCTGATGATCCTCCACTTGGACGGGTCCAGAGTCCCATCGTGACATGCAGGGGGACAGTAGAGAACCAGGACAGGGTCCACTTTTATTTCTAGCTGTTATAAATTATAAAAATATATTTGTATAATTTAAATAAAGCTCTTAACATTTTTGTGTTTCTCTGAAAAAATATAAAAATCTCTTATTTTTTATCTTGTGACTCATAATATTGTGAGTATTATTAATTAAATTGTTAAAATAATTTGTGTGAATTAATATGTTCTCACTGATCACTGTTTGCTACGAATCCTAAACCTCATTTTTCAACGGGTGGACCCAGATTGCTAATGTTAATATCATGTGTTGTGTTTTTAAAATATTAGTCAAATAAAAGCAATCCACTGTTGATGCAAACTTATTTTTTAGTGTTTAAATTTGAGAAAATGATAAATTTATGTCAAATGATTGCAATCATATTATATAAAGTGCTGTGTTTTATGTTTTTTGTTAAAAAGGAGCTAAATCTGCATGAACCATTTTTATGATTCTATCTTAGAGAAAAGTGGCCAATAAGAGTACATTGTAATAATAATGATGGATGTAAAAATGAAGCTCCATTCTAAATCTAGCAGTAAACAAAAATTAGATAACTATCTTTGCTTTTTAAATATTTTTGATATTTGTGACATTATAGCAGATCTTTTCTATTTGGTTCTTTTAAAAAAATGTATTTATTTGTCCTTTGAATCTGTCTTTTACAGCAGGGGGTGATTGTTGCAGGGGGAGAGGAGTACCTGATTGAACCCCTTGTCTCACCAGATAATCAAACCAGGACGGAGAGGGAGGAGAGAACAGAGGGGCGCCCCCATGTGGTTTACAAACGCTCATCACTCCGTCATCAGTACAAGGGCCGGTCCTGTGGGGTCATCGGTAAGAAGGAGATCAGCTCAATCTTCTCTAGTGGTGGTTTCTATTGTCTTTGCTCTGAAAACATCCATGATTGTGTCTGACCTCAGATGAGAAGCCGTTCAAAGGTACATCCTGGTGGCAGCGGACTCTTAAGACGCCTCCTCATCAAGTCGGCCGCGGCCAGCTGCCTCTGAAGCGCTCCGTCAGCCAGGAGCGCTTCGTGGAGACGCTGGTGGTCGCTGACAAGATGATGGTGGGTTACCATGGCCGCAGGGACATCGAGCAGTACATCCTGGCTGTCATGAATATTGTAAGTTTCTCAACACAAAAGATGTCCTTTCACTTAAATATTCATTTTCCTGATGACTTTTCCTAAATCATTCCTAATAAAAAAAGGTCAGAGAGCTAGCAGCTTCCAGTCAACTAATAAACTTTTATTAATTTTTATTTAAGAAGCGATCAGAAGAAACGGGGTGTGTTCATTAGCAGAAATCAAGTATATTCTATGTATATTTTTTAATATAATTAACATAAATTAATGAACTGCTGTATCAGCCGTTTTTAAGACTGGTCTTTTCTTGTTTCCCTGGAGGTCAGGTTGCCAAACTGTTCCAGGATTCTAGCCTGGGGAATGCAGTCAACATCGTGGTAACGAGGCTCATCCTGCTCATGGAGGACCAGGTTTGTAACCGTTTTTTAAAAAATTGCTCTAATATGCAGAACAAACCTCCTGTTTTCTGTCTGTACATGTCCTGATAAAATTCTCAGCAGCGTATGAGATCCTTATTTCTATCAACTTATTGGCTTAAATGTCGGCTCCTACACCACACCCGGAGTGCGTGAGTGGCTCTTATGAGCGGCTCCTGTAATGACAGGAAAGAGGGGATGTAAGGAAGCCAGGGAGAGGGAGAGATGATTGAACGGAGGTGGAAAACTCACGGAATGAGGGGAGTTTTGTACCTGTCGTACAGAGCTGCTTTGTGACCATCCTGCTTGTTACTGCGCTGAACAGTGACTTCTGTGACGATCGATGACGCACGCTCGGGGTTAGATCTAAACATGGACGCCTAACTCTCTACTGTACATCGCCTCATTGGGTGACATTACATAAACGTGTCACATTAAAAGGACAGGAAAACATCAGATTCTTCAAGGTCTGGAATAAATATCAACTCAAATGAAGTCCTGTTTACTTGTTCTGTTGTCATTTGACAAGCTTTAGAACCAAAACGTACTTTAGAGTTTTTGTTGCACACATGAACATCCTTATGATCCGTCTCATTTTCTAAACTAGCTTAACCCTGTTCAGGGTAACCGGAGGCTGGAGTCCGTCCCAGCAGAGGAACTGGTGACCCTGGACAGGTCACTGGTTCATTACTGAGACACACTAATGCTCCTGAAGTCAGTTTAGAATCTCCAGTTACCCCAACATTGAGGTTTGTGGTCTGTGGGAGGAAAAACGAGGAGAACATTCCCAGATTCAAACCAGAGACCTAATTGTTGTCCTGATTGTGTTGTTTCTATTAGGGTTATTTTGTGTTGACCTTGTTGCTAAATCTTGTAAAATGCATCTCGTCCTTTCTGTGATTTTTGCTCTTGTGCATGTATTTTTAAAATCTGGTACTTAAGTATTTTGTTTCAGTACTTCATCTGTACAGGTCATTAGTTTAAGTATTTTTAGCAAAGTAAGAAGATAGATGACCGTGTCCTTCATGTTTGAGCCGCTGATGTCATCATGAAGCTTCAGGAACCACCGTGACTAAAAAAGCCTCTCGGGGCTTCTTGCATGGCTGCAGACGTTTGCTGCATGATGTAAGTGAGTGACTGGAGGCCAGATATGACAGAGTGAAAGTCCACACCTGACCACAAGGCAGGAGTTCAGCTCATAAAAAGTCCATGACCTTACCAAGATGACTGAACCACCTGACTACCTAGTAAATGGCCTTATTAGCTCGCCGTTAACAACATGTGGTGAGACGGCGCGGCCAGTTCCATCGGGTATTGCAGCGTGGCTTTGAGGTTTCCTCTCTAGCTGTCTTGTTAAGGAACATTAATGATTCATACTGCCTCAAAATAAGCCCAAAGTTTCCTGCCCGGATGTGTTTGTTATCTGAACAAGTAAAAAAGTAAATGTTAGTTTCATTAGCGGTGGGCAGTATTAGTGTTGTTATTCTTGTGCCCTGGACCACTGAGGGAGAGTAGTTTCTCCTAGTGGTTTTGTTGCTGGTTTCCAAGTCCAAAAAGGCAAGCTGTCCCTGGAAAGGAAAAACGAGACCAGCAGTGGGCCCAAGGATGAAGGACTGTGGGATGAGACAATTACTAGTTATGTCACCACATGCATTCCTGGGTTACGAGTTCTCGCCAGCTGTGGCCAGCAGAGCACTCCCTCCACTCCTCCTCCTCCACGCGGCCTCCTAATGCACTGAAGCTGCAGAGTTTAAACAGACAGGAAAAACTAACACACTGTGGTGGAAAATACACCTAAATCAGAGCAATACAGGATGACTGTGTTATTAAAGTGTTGCTGAGCTGATGGGATTGTTGGAATATTCATGAAATGCACGAAACTGGTTGTTTTGTTTTAAACAAACTGAATGGATGTGTATATTTTCTCCAAACACATCTTTAAATTATCATTGTTTCCTCTTTTCTCTCCACCAGCCAACACTGGAGATCAACCATCATGCTGGGAAGTCTTTAGACAGCTTCTGTAAGTGGCAGAAAACCATCCAGCACCGTAGCAGCTACGGGAACGCCATCCCAGACAACGGCATTGCTCACCATGACACTGCTGTGCTTATCACTAGGTAAACTATCCTGCATGCATGAGGAAAAAAATGTTTTGTGAAGCTTTTCTCATTAATAAATACCAGTGATTTAGTCTGTTGGACACAGTTTGCTGCACCACAACAGAACTCCTCCTGCAGTCTCTTCTAAATAAGAATGCTTCTGATTCAGAAAAGGCTAAAACAGCATTTCCTTCAAGCTGAATCCTTACATTCTCAGCTCCTCTCGTCATCACTTGTCTCTGAGCCAAGTTCGGCCGAGTTGGGCTGCATCTTGTCCTCTCTTAGGTGGCAACGGCAGAGGCCTCTCTGCACAAAAACAACCTGGAGAGAACACACAAAAGAAAGATGTGAGGGGGGGGGGGGGGGGG